>PVIC010037329.1:0-18132 GCA_004025085.1 Thryonomys swinderianus | reverse complement strand
AAAACAAAACAAAACAAAACAAAACAAAACAATACAAAAATAAAAACAGTAAGTGCTTGCAAGGATACAGAAAAGGAACTAATAGTGCTGGTGGGGATGTGAATTAGTACAGCCACTAAGGAGTCATTATGGAGATTCCTCAAAACAACTAAAAATAGGCCTATTCTTTGATCCAGCTATAGCACTCCTTGGTATGTACCCAAAGGTATCAAAGTCAGGGATACCTGGATACCAGCATGTCTATTGTGGCATAATGTACAATAACCAGGATATGGAATCAGCCTAGGTGCCTATGAGCAGAGAGGAAAATAAAGAAAAAAACAGTGTATACACACCATGGACTATCATTGGCCACAAAAAAGAATAAAATTTTTGTCATCTGTATAAAATGGATTAATCTGGAAATTACCATGTTGAGTGAATTAAGCCAGACTCAGAAAGAGATACTGCATGTTCTCCCTAATATGTGAAGTCTAAAAGGATGACAGGAAAGAAAGGAGAATAATATTAGGGAAGAGGAAGGGAACATAGGGAGGGTGCGAGGATACATAACAGAGCAGATGAATATGATCAAAATACACTATACACCTTGGAACCACTCCCTCCAAAAGGTGAAAGTGGGAGTAAGGTGGGTAGAGAGGTGAAGGCAGAGGCAAATGATTAAAGCATGTTATATATGTGTACAAATGAAATCCATCAATCTATATGATCAATATGTACTGGTAAGAAAGCAGGAAAAAAATATGACTTCCTCACCTTCCCCCAGCTTGGCAAAGTCCTTGTTCAGCAGTTCTTCGGCTGTGAGCTTGGAGAAGTTGTCATCATCAAAAGGATTCCATGTAGGGCCTTCTGAAGGGTTACAGACGTTTTGCTGGGAAGTCCAAGGAGAGCCTGATGGAGTGGTGGTTGCAGACCTAGGTAGGTTCCCATCCCCATGAAACAAAGAAGCATATAAAGGTTGAACAAAACAAAATGGGCCTATTTTCTCTTGGTTCCAGGATCAAATTCCTTTTTTCAAACATCATTGTTCACTGTGTTTACTAAAAGGGCTTTCGACCACCACTGTAGTTTCCACACACATCCTTTCCATTCTGTGAAATTAGAGTCTCTTTTCCTGCCTAACTCCTATGTCTTATACTATTTCTTTAATCTCCAGCTTAGTTGTTCAATCTTTTCTGTTCAGGATTCCCTCACCAACGTGTTTTAGGCTTGCACATCCTTTGGTGACTGTAACATCTACCATAGTGGATTTCTGAAAGGCTAGACTAAAGTCTATTTAGGCTGGCTTTCATCTTTCAGGATCTGGCATGCACAGCATTATGAGCCACCACTACAAGAGGAAATAAAGACAGTTATCACTATTCTGTATGTCTAGGTATCATTATTTAATTTTCCTCTAGTCTTCTTTGACTTAATGATCTTTCAACTTTAGAGTACATGGTTCTAAGACAGTTGAAACTGCATTTACTGAATCAACCTTCATCAAAATCTACTTTATATCAGACACAATGCCAGCTACTGTGCTTAAAAAACGTTGACTAAAACAAAATCCTTGTCTCGCAAAACTCAGTCTGCCAGACATACAAATAATTAATGATAAAGTAATGTGATACACATTCAAAAACATCAGATAAAAAGATATCAAAGGAAAGGTAAAGAAAAGATTATTTCTGACATGGATCTTGAAGGGTAAATCAGCATTTCTTTGGGGATCCGGAGAACAGCAGTCCCAGCAGACTGCACAGGTTAAGCAAAGGGTTTGTGAAAGTGGGAAGTCCACGAGTGTGTATAACAGGCCTTGCGGAGATAATTGGTGGGTTCAGATATCATCCTATAACTAATCAGATTGACAGACTAGAAAACACTGTAGTCTGCAGAGCACAAAGCACATGAGACAACAAAAACAGTGAGCCAAGCAGGAAACTATTTCTCATGATCAGTCTGGTGCACACACAGATGCATGGTTTATACTATAGACAATCACATAGTTTCTTTTGAATACAGACATGCATTACTATATCTCTCTACACACACACACACACACACACACACACCCAAAGAACCACACGATAACAGCCTTGGGTAGATGTTGCCCACAGGGTAAGAAGAACAAAGAGGAAGTGCCACATACTTGGACTTATTCAGACTGGCCTCAGCTGCAGCTGCCTGGAGCAGCTGGGTCGATTTGCTGGCAGGGACCCCAAAGACAGCACTGTGCGTTACATCAATGAGAATTCTCCTGTGCCCAGCACGCTGAGTTTTCGGGGATGATGGAGGAGTGAGAGATCCAACTTTCTGTCCCTGGATGGTAGGAGGTGGGATTGTCTGAACCTTTGGCTGTTGTCTCACTGGAGCTTGAATCTGCTAGGGAGAGAGGTAGAAAATGCTCATTATTTTTTTTTTAAAAGGAGGAAAAGTAAAACAAACACAGAAGCATAACAAAAAATGCCATGCAGAACTAACAGAGGACTCCAGTGACTAAGTTTAGTGAGAACATCCAGAAAGAAAAAACAGGCTCTGACAATCTGAGCTGCTGCCACTCAGAGACTGATGCCAACAGGGTGTTTGCCTTCTACTCACACATAGATTGAGGCTTCATAAGCAGTAATGCATAGGGTAACCACATAATCTAGCTCAGAGCCTAAGCCTGCAGAAGATATTCTTAGCTCTAAAGATCAAGACTACATCTGAAAAGACCTCCTGCTTCTGGGGTCACAGCGACTCATTCAAAATGCTCCCAAAGAACAGGCAATTAATCTTAACATTTACCGCAGTCAGAAGCCAAAGGAGAGATACTTCCAGCTACTACCATGCATTCAAACTGAATGATTTCTGATAAGAGGCCCTGACTCTGGCATCACCAAGGCGGCGGTAAGAAGTGAATCAGACAAAATTCTACCAGAACTGAAACAGGGTAGTGAATCAGACAAAATTCTAAGGGGAATGAAACAGGGTAGTACTTTTTTTGTTCTGTTATCAAGGCTTTTCATTTCACGGATGGGTCTGTAAGATCCTATTTCTGTGGTAACCTTTGAGAAAATAGACAACATTGATTTAGGGAAGTTTGCTGTTCTAAACTTCAGTTTAAGAACGTCATTGGAGAGCTCAAAGAAAATGTAAGAAAGAAAAAATACCTTTTGATGACTGAACTAACAGACAAGGGCTCCTGAACTGTGGGCCACTTTTAGAATGAAGGCCAAAGTACAGAATAAATAACCTCCATGGGACCACATGCACGGTCCTCCAGGATAAACCACCTTTTGTCAAGGAAAGTGAACAAGAACAAAACGTTTAGACAGGTGCCAAGTTCTGTCAACCGAGTGATTCAGGTGGCAAATCGACAGGTCCCAAGCCGCGGTGGGCTGTTCACTCTGAAAGGCTCGCCATCCCGTGACAAAGGGCATTGGATCCCGGATTTAACCTTCCCTTCCCCACTCCCCCTCTGGAGTTAGAGCTGCCTTGCACATTGCTGCTCAGCTCCCACATTCTGCTTCTCCAAAGCAGTCTTGAGAGCGCTAAAGAACCAGCCTCTGTTTCCAGCTTCTAGGCTGAGAACACTTTTTACATGGCGAGGCCTGTCCTCACGTGGTCCTCAGGACTCAGGGCACTCATGTACCCATGCAGGCATACTAACCATTTCGCCAACAGAAAGGATACACAGAATGTTCTAGTACCAATCAGGCTAAGATGAGAGGGTAACACAGCTGCCCACTGAGGGGGAAGCACAGTGATCTGTGAAGGGTCCAGAGCTGCACCCCCCAGCACTTCCCGGGGCCAGCAGGCTCTGTGGACAGAGTGGACTGGCTGATCTCATAAGATGTTCATCATCTCAAAGCCCACTTCACTGTTGAGCCCTTTGTGATAAAGAGCCCATAATACTTGGAGAATACTTGCCTGCCTCTTACCTATTCTCCATAGCAGCATGCTGAAGAGCAGATGCCTTTTGCTACAATGGCAATCTATTAAAGGGGGAATCCCCAGCCCCCACCCCAAGCTAGGGATGGAACTCAGGGCCTCATGCATGCTAGACCAGCACTGTGCCACTGAGTTATATCCCCAGCTGAGCCATACGTTGAATGTATCCTTTATTATTATTATTTATTTTATTAGTATATTTGCAGTAGATGAAGTTTACATTTATCTCAGGGAGTAGGTACATATAGCACACGTTGATTCTTTTTTAACCTCCTCCCCTCCTTACCCACTCCCCTAGCTCTGTAAATCCTTTTCCCCAGTTTCATTATTATTGCTATTATTACTATTAGTTTTAGTTTTAGTTCATGTTTACATTCATTATGGGTATTTGGTCAAGTACAGATACATCTTTAATCTTTTTACCTACCTTTTCCCTCTGGTTTATCATTTCTAATCTGAAAGTCTGGATCCCAAACGCTCCAAATTCAAAGCTTTTTGAGCATCAACATGATGCCACATATAGAAAATACCACGTTTGACTTCATGTGACAGGTGGCAGTTAAAACACAAGTGCACTAAAAATATTGTATAAAATTACCTTCAGGCTTCGTGTGTAAGTACATATGAAACGAATTAATTTCAGGTTTAGACTCAGATTCTCTCCCTAAGACATCTCATATGTGTTAACAAATATTTCAAATGCTGAAACAATTTTGGTCCCAGACATTTTGGACAAGGAATACTCATAAAGCAGCTGTAACTTTGTTAGTTACTGCTCATTAGAAGTCTGTTAGGTGGTTTTACTTCCACTTAGAATCAAAGAATGTGGGCTGAAGGGATGCAGAGACCCCAGTGCCTCCACTTGAGGGGAGAGAGCATCCCACTGAGGCTTTGTGCTCACTCAAGGCCACAGGATGAACCGAAAGAAGAATCCATGCCTCTCAGGACTCTTCAACACCATGATACTTTCTCATCCAAAGACAGGATTGGGAAGGGGGAGGAAGAAGAGACAGACACAGGAGATATGATAAAAGGGAGACTGACAACTATGTATCTTGCAGAAGACTTTTTTTTTGCAGTACCAGGAACTGAACTCAGGACACTGAACTTGTCAAGCAGGCATGGTGCCACTGAGCTATGCCCCCCAGCCAAACATGTAATTATAAAAGTATAATCACATCAAACAGTGTTAGAATACAGAGGAGAATGTTCCATTTTACCAGTGTAACGCAACTATTCTTATCTTTGCAGTACCTTAAAGATGCCTGTTTTCAAGTACATACTTTTTCCTATTTCACAACTCTTGTGACATTACCTTATGAGCATTTTTTCAGTACAACTGTACAGACTTTATAACTATGATTTTTAATGGCTGCCCAGTTGGGCTCTTGGACAATTTAGGTGGTTTCAATCTCTGGGTTATTATTAATGAGTCCAGTGAACACTGACGGCAGATGGCAATTTTCCTTTTGCCAATTACTGCTCCAAGATGCCACAGAGTGTTCTTCAAATTCATTCACTTGCTTCTCTATTTTGTTTTTCTTTTTTGCAGTTCTGGGGATGGAACCCAGTGGCTCCAGTCAGTGAGACAGGGATGGGCAAGATGGACAGTTCTATGGCTTCCGGCTGAAGCACAGTCTGTTCCTGTGTCCTGCATCCCACATTCCCCCAAAACTAACTTCTCCAGAGCAGACTGCGCAGAGTGCTTTTCCACCCAGGAAACGTGGAGAAGGTTTATGCTTCGTTCCTAAGACAGGGATACTTTGTCTAAGGAAAGCAGAGGGAAACCTCTTAAGAAGTGTAATCAGAATCAGTTCACTAACTCATCACCCTATAAATATCTTTAAACACAAATCAGGATTCTTTGGTTCTTGCCATAGTTTTTCCATTGTCATTCTGTATGCCTTGGGCAGTCATTTTCTAGTTTCCATAAAATGAGATAAAACTGGATAATTATGATCCTTCTAAGCAGGAATTGTGGTATATTGCCTGTAATCCCAGAACTCTGGGAAGCTGAGATAGGAGGATCATAAATTTGAGCTCACCCTAGGTAACTTAGTGAGACCCTGTTTCAAACTAAAAGATTTAAAAATGGCCAAGGAGGTCAGTACAAACCATCAGCCTAAATTGTTCCAGTGCCCCTCCCCTCCTTCTAGCTACCTATTTCATATTATATATATATATATATATATATATATAGCTATATATACGTATATATATATATATTATTATTATTTTTTAACACAGGCTTGCTTTGTAGTTCAGGCTGGTCCTAAATTCACTATGTAGCCCAGGCAATCCTGGAACTCAGTAATCCTTCTGTCTCTGCCTCCTGAGTGCTGGGATTACAGGTGTGAGCCACCACACCCAGCACTGCGGTATGTGGTATTGATTGCTGGTGGGTGTGAATCACCACGCCCAGCACTGTATGTGGTTACCGGGATCCAACTCAGGACCTTGCACTTGTGAGGCAGGTGCCAGAACCACTGAGCTAAATCTCCGGCCCATATAGTAATTTGTTTTTAAAAAAGCTTTCTCCAATCAGGAGAATGTTCTTTTGTTAAAAATATAAATAGTAACTGCCTATCACACAATTGATGAAAAAGTGCTGTTTCAGGAGTAAAGGTGTAAAGACACTGAGCACACACTTAGCTGAGATTTAAAAAGACCCTCTATTTCTAGTACTGCTTCCTGTTGAAGAGATGGAGGTCTTCTAGTTTAAAATAGGAGACACAACCCCATTGGAAGTCAGTCCTCAGAGATGGCTTCTTACCTCTCCTTCATTCATCTAGTAGTTTGATTCCCTAGGAATAAGAGAGTAGCTGTGACTCTATTGCTAGGTATGCAAATTGCCTTTCACTACTACTAGAGAATATTCTATCATGATCACTCAAGAAAAGGCTGAGTATAGAATAAAGGTCACTTATTAATGACCAAAACAAGAGTGCCCGAGTATGCTGAAACCTAGAGGTCAGTCAGGAGAAGAGATGTCATCTTCAGGCATTATCTAAAAGTAACATGCCTGGTTTCTACACTGATAGGATGCTCCAATGACTGGACACACAGATGATCCTGTGGCATGCACACGGTCTCAGGGAGGCAGACCCTAAAAGGGTGCTGCACAGTGGACTCCTGATATGGCTAGTAAGGCCACTCAAGACAAAGAACAAACACAATGTGCCAGGAATCGGCATAAAGGTGGGATCCCAGGTAAATCTCCAGTGACTGAGAAGGGCATTATGGATCAAACTGGCCCTTTAAAAAAGGAAAGAGATTAGTATTAATCCTAGGTCCTTGAGTGTTCCACAGTGGTACTGACAGAGACAATTAACAGCTTCTTCTGGCAGCCTAGTTCTGTGCTGATAAGCAAGAATGTTTTTTTTTGGGCCGGAGGATTAGCTCAGTGGTTCCAGCGCCTGCCTCGCAAGCGCAAGGTCCTGAGTTTGATCCCCAGAAACCACATACAATGCTGGGCAGACTCACGCCCACCAGCCATCAATACCACATACCACAGTGCCGGGTGTGGTGGCTCACACCTGTAATCCCAGCACTCGGGAGGCAGAGACAGGAGGATTGCTGAGTTTGAGGCTTGCCTGGGCTACATAGTGAGCTCAGGGCCAGCCTGAACTACAAAGTGAGACCCTGTCTCAAAACGAACAAACAAACAAAAAAACAAAAACAAAAAAAGAATGTTTTTTTTCTTCATCAGTAGCCTACAGTCATTTTTTTAAAAAGCATTACTTTCTGTGGAATACCTCACACTGTTCTTGAGTCAAGAAAAGATCCAATATTTTAAGCAGTGGGAGGCCCCTCACAGGGGCTGCTGCCTGCATCCTGCCTCTTCCCTAACTCCACTGCACAGCCTTCTTTTGCCTTTGAGCTGAGCCCTGGCTGCTTCTTACCGCAGGCTCCTGGGAAGGGGCTGGCTGTGGAGCTGTGGCCGGCTGTGCCTGGGGCTGTGGAACCACCACCACGGTCTTGGGCTGCAGGGCAGCCTGCTGAGTCATCAACTGTTGTTGGTGCAGGGCTGTGACCAGCTGCTGCTGCTAGTAGAAGTTCTGTATCAGCTGCTGCTGAGAGCCTCCCTGGGACACCACAGGGAACTGAACAATTGCTGCTTGCTGGCTTGCTGGATGTACTGCCTGGAACTAAGGAGGGGAGAGTGGCAAGACATGAGAAGGGGAGCAAGAAGCCGTGCAGGACCATGTTCACAAGTGAGGAATGAGTGCCGCAAGAACAAGAGACCACCAAAGGCAAGGACAAGGGAGTTTTTTAGCCAGGCCTGAAAATTCATGACAGAAACTTCAGGACATTAAGATATATTCAGCAGCACCTCACACTGTGAGGGCCTTTCTACTCCATAAGCCTGGCCTCCGAAGTGAGTTTCCAGGCTTTGCCCAAGGGAACCTCAATGATAAATATTATGGATTCTACCATAACAGAAGTAAGGGATCATCCAAGGACAGAAGAAATTCTTCTTGTAACGTTTGGAAGCAGTTAAGAGTAAAATGATTCGTGTGAGTAAAATGAAGCAATGGTGACAGTGCAAATAATAATCTGGGTGTCAACCCAGCTACCGAATCCTTTCAAGCCTTTCTCAAAACTACTTCCCAATAACCCTATCTTTATGAAACCCAACTATACATTCAACAGCTTTAGTATACTCTGATACCACTTCTTCCTCCTCTCATTAATCTTCTTCCTGTTTTTTCTTTAGATTGGCGGCAAGGGTCTTTCCTGTGTTGCCAATGTTCATTTTGAATTTGAGGGTTCAAACAACCCTCCTCCCTCAACTTTCCTATGTGTCTGTTTTGCTGTTGCTTTTGAGAGGATATTGCTATGCTGTCCAGATTAGTTTTAAGTTCCTGGAATCAAGTAATCTTCCTGCCTCAGTCTCCCAGGTACTTAAGACTATGAATGTACCACTGTGCCTAGTTTTATGACGCCTTTTTTTTTTTTTTTTTTGAGACAGGGTCTCGCTTTGTAGTCCAGGCTGGCCCTGAGCTCACTATGGAGCCCAGGCAAGCCTCGAACTCAGCAATCCTCCTGTCTCTGCCTCCCGAGTGCTGGGATTACAGGAGTGAGCCACCACGCCCTGCACTGTGGTATGTGGTATTGATGGCTGGTAGGCATGAGTCACCACACCCAGCATTGTATGTGGTTACCGGAATTGAACTCAGGACCTTGCGCTTGCAAAGCAGGCACTGGAACCACTGAGCTAAAATCCCCAGCCCCTTTATGAATCTTTTATGTCCCCTTTGTTTCTACTGCTAGGAACTATGTGTTATGTGCACACCAACAGAACTCAAAATAAGGGCCTGTTCAAAATTGGGTGATTAAAAGTCAAAATCTTGCTTCAGAGCACCCTAACTTCTGCTACTTTGTTATAGAGTTAATTGAGAGGACACTGTTTATTTTGGGGTAAAGTTAAAGGGTTAATAAAAAAAGCAGATATCAAAATAACTGCTTATTAACAGCAACAAAATGCTGGAAACAACCCACATGTTGAGGAGACTGAATGAACTATGATAAATACTGAAGAGTGACAAATGGACACTCTCTAGTTGTAAACAGCAATGAGAAATGCCTCTACTTAAAGATTAAGGATAGAATTTTGTAGACTTAATTGTTAAACTACGTATGATTTACAAATGTTTTTGCAAAATGAAGCAAATAAACCTGTGCATGAAGTTGGTAGCTAAACTCCCCAGGAAATAATGTGCTAAGCATTCTAAGGTTAAAAACAGAAGATAAATCCTAAATTGTTTTCAGTAGTCATATTGATGTGATTATCTTGAAACTAAAAACCAATTAGTTAATTATGTTAACGCTGTTAGGGATCAAGATTCTCAGATAAGAAAAACATAACAAAGCCCAAGAAGCTAAACAGAAACTCTATAATCACAAATCTGAATTAGAAATATAACTAAATTCATGATGTGTATTTTCTAATCAAACAAAACACATTTTCTAATTTTTAGCACCAAACTGTGGTTTCTAAATATCACTTCTATGTGAAACAAACGGCTCCTTAGAGAAATGGATGCTTTCAGATTGAGGCACAATGATCCTAGAACAAGTTGCTCTGCTGGATGGCAAGGGAATCACTAAAGATTTCTGGAATCTCATCCAAAGGACCCAGAAGACAATCTGAAGGCTTTCCTTGATCAAAGTTAGAACAATGTGAACATCAAAATAAATAAATTTTTAAAAAGTGCAACGCACTAAAAGTACACTAAAATCCATGAATTTATGAGAACATAAAACAAAAACCTCATTGTCACCTTTGGACGATACAGGGAACAAACTTATCATTCTGAAAACTGGTAAACAAAGGGAATGGGTTGAGCATTTTTCTTGTTTTTTCTGTCCAAACTACCACAGGGGAACTAAACAGTTGATGAAAAAGTCTTCACAGAAAATTGTAGCCCAAAAATGGAAGAGGGAAAGCTAAAACATCATTCTGCCATCTCCACTGAATTAACACTTCAGAAATAATCAATGATGGATGCCAAGCTAATGAACCCTGAAAAAATAGATAAGACAGGCAACACTGAAACACACTGGTCTTGACATCAACAAAAAAGAGGACAAGCAGACACCACTGGCCTCCTTCTTATGTGGCAGATGAAGAACACAGACTGTGAGGGTGAACTGAACACTGAGCAGGCCTCAAGAAATTACATTCCCACAGGATGGAGGAACGTCTTAACAAATGGTGCACAAGACAACTGGGCCAAATCCAGAACACAGAAAATGCCTCAGAACAAATAAAGTTTCTTTAAAACCATAAATGGAAAAGGGAGGAAATAAAGGAGAGAGAACCTATGAATAAAAGAGGACTTAAAGGATACACTAAAATGATGTCACAGTTAATTGCTCTCTCATCTCAGCCCTTCTCGAGGGAGTTGTCTGTACCTAGTGGGCTTTCTGACTGGTGTGACACAGCTTTTCCATCTTACCTGCTGAGTCTGGGCCTGTGGCTGCTGCTGCTGCTGCTGAGGCTGCTGTGGCTGCGGTGGCTGCTGCGGCTGCTGCTGCTGCTGCTGAGGCTGCTGTGGCTGCTGTGGCTGCTGCTGCTTGAGGAAGAGCTGTTGCTGGTGCTGGGGTGTGGCCTGGGCCTGGGCAGGCAGAACCTGGGCTGAGGTGGAAGGTGTGGGCTGCGGGATGGGTGGAGCCTGTGGCTGCTTGGGCTGAGATTGTGCCAGAGGCTGGCTCGGTGAGGGCTGGGCTTTTGGTTGGGGCACACTGGCCAAAAGGCCAGGCTGATTGCTGGGTCCTGCAATGAGAATAAATGCTGTATCAGGGCTCAAAGCCCTTTCAAACACAAGCTGCTTTCAAACTTGCCAAAACAGTAAAGGGGGTAATAAATAAGCAGCATGTCCTGAGAGCTGTGTGCTCTTCACTGTCTCCACACAGTCTGTTCCACCTGGAAGGTCCTTCCATCTTGCTAAACAATATGTGCTTCAATTTTTTTCAAAACAGGATTCAATAAGATTCAGTATTTGGCTCCTTTAGAAAGTCTTCCCTTTTCTATCACTGCACTCATACTCTTTAGTCTACACCCTGAGTACCTACATAGTCAGCTAGCAATTGATGCTACCGTACATCAACATAATCTCTTCACCAGTTATACAGTGCACAATGAGGCAACCTTTGATGTTTCATACGTAGCTTAAACAACCCCAACCTGCATGCCTGGCTGTGAGAGGATGGTCACCAAATTCACCAAAAGCAGCTTCCTGGTGGGGGGCACTGAGGGTTGGGTTCAGTTATTTGACACTCTGGATGAACCCTCTTTACTCATCTCATTAGAAACAATGTGAAAAGATGGAGAATGGGTGACAGATGCTTTACGACAAAGCATTAAAGAAAAAACATCTCTCTGTGAGTATCGAAAAGAAGTGAGCGAAGTTTTATTATAAGCAAAGAGAAATTCATGGAACAAACAAGTAATATAGAATGAAGAGACCAAATGACAAAATTAGGGCCAAGAAGAAAAAAAAAACAAGAAGACCACAGATTCCAATGGGCTTTTGAAATCCACCTGCAAATACAATGAGAGGTCTTTCCGTTTTGTAGCATTTGCCATAAATCTCAATGGCGGCTCACCTAATTTTTTTTTTTTTTTTTTGAGACAGGGTCTCGCTTTGTAGTTCAGGCTGGCCCTGAGCTCACTATGTAGCCCAGGCAAGCCTTGAACCCAGCAATCCTCCTGCCTCTGCCTCTTGAGTGCTGGGATTACAGGTGTGAGCCACCATGCCCAGCATTATGGTACAGGGTACTGATTGCTGGTGGGCGTGAGTCACCATGCCCAGTATTGTATGTGGTTACTGGGGATCGAACTCAGGACCTTGCACTTGCAAGGCAGGCGCTGGAACCACTGAGCTAAATCTCCAGCTCTCACCTCAGTTCTTAATGGATTCATCTCTGGATTCCATTTCTAAAACAAGGCCAGGTTTTCCAATACTTCCATAACAAACAGATGCACCGAGTTTTAAACCAGTCTAGTTGCTAACCTGCAGCCTGAGGTAGAGGCTGAACGGTGGCCCTCTTTCGAGGCATCAGGGCCGGCTGAATGGGAAGGATTCCTGGGTTTGGCTGAGTCTGTCCAGCTTGAGGCCTCTGGCGGGGGGCAATGGAAGTCTCTGTGGTGGGAATGGGATCTGTCAGTCTAGAAAATGAAAAGCAAAAAAAAGTTTATTCAAGTTAAAGTGTGGGAAAATGTGGGGCTATACAATGAACTCCCCTCAATACTTCTCCAAATCTTTTAGATATTCTTAATCAATTCTTTGCAAAAGAAGGACCACAGTGTTACTAAATATATTGAAGAAATATTTGGTGGGCAAATAAATTGTAATATACTAACAAAATATATACAACTGATTTCTTTCCAGCAGAACTTTTCATGTATGAAAGTGCAGGGTGAATCTCAGGAAGAATACTAGATAGAATGGTTCTTATGCTTATTTGTTCTTTGGACCCGAAATGGTTTCTATCTAGAAACCACACCCCTCCCAGAAGCATCATGGGCTCATAGGCATACCTTTTGGAAGGTGACTAAACCATGGGCACTACCACTAACTTGCTTTTAGGAATAGGACCTGGTTAGAAGTGGGGCCTTGGGTATAAGTGGGAGGGGTGTCTGTGCTTCCTGGCTGCCAGGACTTGAGCAGCTTTTCTCTGCCCGGCTTGCTGCCTCACTGGTCTGTATTTCAGCCAAACACGGAGTAGAACCAAAATGAATCTCTCCTCCTTTAAACTGTAGATACTGTATTGAGTGTTTTGCACAAGGGACAGCAAAGTGACAGAGTCAGGACATTTTCATCCAATACTTCCTTGGGCTTCCCAGATTACATACCAGGTAACAACACAGAGAGGAGTTTGAGGCAGGTGGTTTTTGGATACAGAAGGAACTCAAACATGGTTTGAATCACTAGCTGTCAAAATGGCCTCTTTACAATGAACACCAGGCCAATGAGTGGATCCAATATGGCAACTGGAAGCAATAAGTTGTGAGGAAAAAAATAAATACCTTCTGTACACCACTGTTACACTGGACTTTCAGTAGCAGCCATGCCTAATGTAAACTAATTCAGTGAGAATTCTACGTCATCTATTTGCTTCTTGTGATGGGCCTGAGGTCTAGATGCTAATTTTCATTCACTTACAGTAGTCCAGGCAGCTGGCTACTATCTAATTTTGATCAGTTAGCTTCTTTGAAATGACACTTTAGGGAATACAACTGAAGTTAAGGCCAAAATAAGCAAACTTTATGAGTATTTCCAAAACAGGTGTAACACAGATTCCATGAAATGAAAAACAGGAAGCAAAGGAGCTGCTCCCAGCTTCTTCCCTAACTTCCACAACTCCAAAGCATGTTCCTCTTGGACAGAGAAACCTCTCCCTGGCATCCTGCTAGAGAAGCTCTAGTGCTACACGAAAAACTGGGACTACAGAAGCTGCCACACAGGGGGCAGGGTGGGGGGGGGCTCCAGCCTAGAGAAGGGGAAATGGCATAGATGTTGGAGAAC
Source organism: Thryonomys swinderianus (assembly GCA_004025085.1). Lineage (NCBI taxonomy): Eukaryota > Metazoa > Chordata > Mammalia > Rodentia > Thryonomyidae > Thryonomys > Thryonomys swinderianus. The sequence goes on along the minus strand of PVIC010037329.1, from coordinate 4,183 downwards.
AGAGAAAGGTATAAGAAAACACACTGGATGAAGGAAGTAAACAGACTCCTGTGAAAATCTACATGTGAGGCCCTGCACTCTGGTCTTCTCCTGAGGAGAACATGAGATATACTTAAAGAAACTACATGTGAGCTCTGGCTCTCTGCTGTGTGATAGGCCATGTCGTGCCTTTCTGCCTTGGTTCTTCATGTGTACAACAGGGAAATGTATCTATGCACTGATAATTACAAAATCATTTTATAAACAGTAACATATCCAAAATGTTAGTTTGTAAGGGCCTCAACATGTGTGCTTTACAGGAACAGAGAAAGCAATCCTTGCCAGGCATGGTGGTTCATGCCTGTAATCCCAGTGCTCAGGGGGCAGAGGCAGGAGGATTGTTGTGAGTTCAAAGCCTGCCTGGGCTACATAGTGAGCTCAGAGCCTGAACTACAAAGTGAGGCCTGGACTTAAGAAAAGGAAAGAAAAAAAAGAGAAGGGGAGGGGAGAGGAGAGGAGAGAGAGAAAAAGAAAGAAAGAGAGAAAGAGAGAGAGAAAGAGAAAGAAAGAAAGAAGGAAAGAAAGAAAAAAAAAGGAAGGAAGGAAGGAAGGAAGGAAGGAAGGAAGGAAGGAAGGAAGGAAGAAGGCAAGCAGGCAGGCAGGCAGGGAGGGAGGGAGGGAAGGAAGGAAGGAAGGAAAGGAGGAAGGGAGGGAGGAAGGAAGAGAAAAAAGAATCCTTGCTTAGTTTCTAGATATAATATATTTCAGGCTCATATAAGAAGGCTCTATATTCAACAACCCTGGCAATCAGTGGGGTGACAGATGGCGCAACCACATCTCCCTCACATCTTCTACATTCAAAAGACTTAAAGCTAATTATAATAAACTCCAAAATGACTTGCAAAGAGATGAGCATGGCAGCCTTATTATAAGAAATCAACAGGCTACCGTACATTCTGTGGGCTCTCCCATCCTTTTCTGGCTCTGTCCCTGTTCTCTCTCTCACTTGGGCATCTCCTCAAGTCATGTGTTTGGGTGTTTAATTATTTCTTAGCACCTGCTTCCCAGACACCACTAGGTGGCGTAGAATGCGATGCGCTAAGACCCACAAAACCTTTTACTGTTCATCAACTTGGTGCTTTGTGCTGCACTCCCTAACATGGCTGGACTCATAGAGGAGAGAAAGAAAAGAAGGTGGAGGATTAGGTAGTGAATGTAGCTAACCATAGCCCATGACACAGACGTCTGGCCTGTACTAGTAGCACTTAAAGTCTACCTGGCTTCACCTCTGAATGCCCCCGTATTATTCCCAGGTTAGAAAAACAGATGTAGGTAGGGTTCTTGATTCTCTTTCAAATGTAGATCACAGTATTTCATTATATTCTTCTTGGCATTCATAAGAACAGTTTCTGCCGAACACAGACCAATTCCTTTCCCAGTGTGGGCACCCTCTGGTCTTGGAGCATAAGAATCAAAAAACAAACACCAGGCATCCTCCCCTGCTGCTGTAGTACCTCCATCAGGAAGTGTGCTCAAGAAGCCATTTCTTACCTGGCCTTTGGCTGAGTCTTTTTTTGCAGCAGCCTCGCTGGCTTTCACTGGTTCAGGAAGCTTTGCAGGAATGGGAGAGTTCGAAAGGATCGAAAGGAGAAACAAGAAAAGGATATCACAGATTTTTTTTTTTTTGTTAAAGAATAACCAGCCTGACACAAATGCATTAAGCTTGGAGATCTTTTATTGTGACTGCCAGTGCTGATCCCCCTGTCAGAGGGAAGAAAAGTTAACTAAATGCATGTAAGACTCAGTCACAGCCAGGGAAACAAAGCCTGAGAAGATGAGATGACAGTCTGCATGCAGTACACCCTTCCATTACTCTACCCTCCTGTGCCAAGCTCAGCTCACTAGGGCTGGATCTTGGTTCCTTCTCCTACCACCCAGCTCAGAAGTGATGCTACAAAAGGGAGACTACATTGCTCAACTTCCCACATACATCTCAGGGAAGTTAGAGCGGACTTGGGGGCCCACCAGGGTACACTCAGTCTTCTAGGCAGAATGTTGGGAGGACACAGTGCCACCTGCTGTTTGTGGCTGCTGAGTCAGGATCTCTTCCCAAAGCAGGAGCCACTACTTGATACACAAACCAACAACACCCAGCATTGCTTCTTGGATTTTTGTTGTTGTTTTTTGCAGTACTGAGCATTGCACCTGAGGCCTCACTTGTACCAAGAAAGTATTCTATCGCTAAACTATATTATTTTTATTTCTAGACAGGGTCTCACTAAATTGCCCTGGCTGACCTTGGACTTGTGATCTTTCTGTCTCAGCCTTCCATGTACCTGGGATGACAGGCATGCACCAAAGGAACACCAGCTAGATGTCCTGTCTCATACAAGACAACAGCTTACACCTCCTGAATTCCAAATGCCACGTTATAGTTTGGGTCAAGAGTGGCCCTCAAGGGTCTATGAACTCACAGCCAGAGCTTTGGGAAGGTGACTGCATCAAGGAGGTACCACAGCTACCTTGCAGCATGGAGATGGAGCCTGGTTAGGGGCAGGTCATTATGGGTGTGGCCTGAGAACCGGCATCTCCTTCTCAGGCTCCTGTCTTCTTTCTCAGCTTCCTGGCCACTACGAAATAAGCAGCTTTGTTCTGCCCAGGCCCTTCCACTACATACTTTCTGTCTTGGAACCAGCAAACAGTGGATTGAAAAATGAGCTTTTTCTCCTTTAAGTTGTGGATGTCAGGCATCATGTCACAGAAATGAAGAAAGTGACTAAAATAACATATGATTTACAAAGTTTATTTTTTAAAAACTAGTTATCAGGGGGCCGGAGATTTAGCTCAGTGGTTCCGCCGCCTGCCTAGCAAGCGCAAAATCCCTGGTTCAATCCTGGTAATCACATACAATGATATATTGGGCGTGGTGAGTCATGCCCACCAACAATCAGTACCGTACCCCACCACGCTGGGCGTGGTGGCTCACGCCTGTAATCCCAGCACTCAGGAGGCAGAGGCAGGAGGATTGCTGAGTTCCAGGCCTGCCTGGGCTACATAGTGAGCTCAGGGCCAGCCTGAACTACAAAGCAAGACCCTGTCACAAAAAAACAAAAAAACCTAGTTATCAGCCTGAATGCTTTCAATTACATTTCATGTTATTTACTGTATGAATGGGAAAATGAGACTGAAAAAAAATTTAACGCAGTCATGTTAAAGTGACTATACTGTAGCCTTTATTTCAATTTGGGTCACCTGACAAAGAAAATACCAACTGTACTGCTGGCTGTTAGGAGGAGCCTCTCAGTTCCTCACACTCCCAGGAGGTACTGACTTCCACTAGGAACTTGCTTTTCCTCCACTTGTCCAGCATCCTTTTTCCAGGAAAGAAGAAAAATGGATTTGACTAAGACTGGTGGAGAGTTGATCTGCTTTACCCTGCACTTCTTCCCTTGGGGAACAGCCTGCCCTTCTCAGCCACATGGCTCTCATGTTAGGGAACCTGACTGGTCAGGCTGTTTCTTCTGACTCCGGGTGCAGCAGAATGAGCGCTGCTGGCTCAGATGGGGCAGTGAACAATGAGGAACGTCACGCCTCAGCACCAGAGCGACATCAGAAGTTCATCATCAGAGAAACTAGCTAGAACATCTCAAGTTAGAATCTACTCATCAGAGCATCCATTAGTAAAATATTTTAAGAGAACTGAGTCACAATATGACATAAGAATATTCCAAGAGGACCAGAGATTTAGCTCAGTGGTTCTGGCACCTGCCTTGCAAGCGCAAGGTCCTGAGTTCGATCCCGGAAACCACATACAATGCTGGGCGTGGTGACTCACGCCCACCAGCCATCAACACCACATACCACAGTGCTGGGCATGGTGGCTCATGCCTGTAATCCCAGCACTCGGGAGGCAGAGACAGGAGGATTGCTGAGTTCGTGGAGGCTTTCCTGGGCTACATAGTGAACTCAGGGCCAGCCTGAACTACAAAGCGAGACCCTGTCCCAAAAAAAAAAGAATATGCCAAGATTATAAAGAAGGTGTTTGGAAAGCATTTTATTCTGAAAATTGACTGCAGGGTGTAAGATTACTAAATGTAGGAAATGTGCTAATGGTTTAATGGGTGAGGAAGGTAGAGAAAGATGAATGTGGATTACAGAGGGCCAACAACAGCAGAACAAAATCAAGAAAGCATTGCAGCAAGAA
>PVIC010037328.1:0-18131 GCA_004025085.1 Thryonomys swinderianus | reverse complement strand
TTCACATTGTTCTGAGTGTACTTTATACATAATTTTCATGTTTTAAAGGATGCATTTTATTAATTCACCCTCATTTCTGGAGGTCATTGGGGTTTTTGTTTCATGGTTTCCATTTGATACTGAAGATCAAACCCAGGACCTTGTATATGCCAAGACAGTGAGTCTACTGCTGAGCTACACCCCTAGCGCCAATTTATTGTCATTCACTTGACTTTTTGTTGGACATTGAGATTAGGACTTGAGTCTTGAGTTGGAGGATGCCCTAGGTCCCAAGGACTGAGAGTTTGAGAAAGTTGTGGCCCTCGTGGGAAACACCCCTACTGTTGGCACTTTGAGCCCTGTACAGAGTTCTCAGCCTCCTTACAGCTCGTTTCCAGTCCATCAGAACTGCAGCTGTGGCTCCTCTACCATCCACCTGTCTTCTCCATCATAACCGCCCCAGAGAGACGGAACATGGCCAAGTCCCCGTCTTGCAGATTGGCTCCCTGTATAGGGTGTTGCCAATTTATGAAGCCTCTGTCACACTTGACAAGTTCAAGGGTCTACTCAGGCTGTTTTGTTGTTGTTGTTTTTATTGTGATATAGGTATATTTTATATACACATCATGATCACATTCAGCATTAAAAATTTGTACAGTATACGACACAACTTAATTCTCATTTTTTCCCGTTCCCCTACCCACCCTTCAACCCCCACCCCTGCTCAGGCTGCTTCTGAAATGATTGTTTCACCTGCCTCCCTTCCTCGTGCTTCCTAACTGCACTCTTTTCCTTGTGATTCTGTTTGTGATTTATAAGCCAGATGTTAACTGTTGAGAGAAACTTGACTGCCATGCCCAACTCTGCTGACCTTTTCTCATTTTTTACTTTATTTTTTTCCCTTTCTCATTTTTAATTTATCAAATATTCCAAATTCTTTGTTTCCAGTTTGTCATGAGGACTATAGTATAGTTTCTTGGATGATGAGGAAATCTCAATGAATATAGCTAGTATTATTACTTAGATATTTAGATGATTAACTTTTCACTAACTGTGGCTTTAACTAGATTCCAACGAGTTGAAGTATGGCTTCGTTTTAAAGAAACTTACTAGGTTATGCATTTCTGCCTAGATCCGATTATTATCAATGATGTTATTCCCAAGGATTTGGGTTTTCTTCCCTACCGCACTTACGACATGGTGGTCATTAATGCAAGCACATGTTTTCCTGTCTCAAGCCCCTCAGGTGAAGTCTGCCTTTGTGTCCCTGGTCACTAAGTCAGGTTGTCCTCCCTGCTCTGGTGTGTCTTTTTCCTTCCCTTTCACAGCACTAGCTCTGCTTGCTTTAAATATTCAGGGCCGCAGGGCTGTGTAGGCTGGCTTTCTCCCCACCTGCTGCTTTCCTAGGAACGAACTCATGCCACTGGCACCACCGCCCTTGCCAGCAGCACCTTCCAGTCCTGTTGATGATTTTCAGATGTGTTGCCCACTTGACCCCCCCCCCGTCACGTGAGCTCCTAACCCATATTTCTGGTAGCCAGCAAGACACGTTCACCTGTTGCTTCAAAAGAAACTGCAAAACTTGAAGAGCCTACTGCTATGTCTGTCCATACTTGTTAATCCATTCTTTCCTTTCCCCATGGCCTTGCTTCAGCCAGAAGTGCATGTCATCGCCTCACGTGTTTGTATGTATGTCTAACATGTACCCTTTCCCAGCCTCCTCTTCCGCAGATAGGGCCTCACTCAGCTCCATCCCCACCTGGTTTTATTGGTTTAGTTTTGAGGCGGGGTCTTGCTAAGTTGCTACATTGCCCAAGCTGGTCCTGAGCCCCGTGATCCTCCTACCTCAGCCTTGCAGAGTGCTGGGGCTACAGGCATGCTCCCTCACACCAGGCCCCAGAAGTTTAAATGAAACTAAGCAAGAAACCATTCGCTGTGCTTGCGTTAAAGAATTGGTTGTCTAAACCCAAGAAACACTGATCCAGGCCTGTTAGGAGCAGGCGCGAGCAGGAGGCGAGCACGGAAGGGGCAAGGCTTCATGCTTGATGGCAGCGATCACAGCAGCAGATGCTCCTCGGTGCCTGTGGTGTGTTCTCCACCACACAGCCCCGCGGAACAGCTGTCTTCGCGAAGCTGACCCCTGGTGCCTGGCCTAAGAGTGGGGGATACATTTGTTCTCTTTGCCCCCCTGTTGTGGCCTTTTCAACCCATAACTTCTAAATCTTTTTGTAAACAATCTTAAAACTACACGATATCATAATTTATCTAGCTACTTATCTAGTATTGAAATTTAGGTCATCTCTGTTTTTAATCTTATAAGTATTTCTGTATAACAAGCATTATCCTACATACATCTTTGAACATATTTTAAATTATTTCTGCAGGAAATAATTTAAGTGAGTAATAGTCAAGTTGGGGGTGCCGGAGATTTAGCTCAGTGGTTCTGGAGCCTGCCTCACAAGCGCAAGGTCATGAGTTCGATCCTGGGTAACCACATGCAATGCTGGGTGTGGAGACTCACGCCCACCAGCAATCAATACCACATACCACAGTGCCGGGCATGGTGGCTCATGCCTGTCATCCCAGCACTCGGGAGGTAGAGGCAGGAGGATTGCTGAGTTCCAGATTTGCCTGGGCTCCATAGTGAGCTCAGGGCCAGCCTGAACTACAAAGCAAGGCCCTGTCTCAAAAAAAAAAAAAAATACAGTAGGAGGGTGCCCTGTTTGTGACAGGAAGATAGCATACCTCACGGAGAGGGACTAAGGAGCTGCAGGCTGCCATGGGCAGATGTGGCCCATTCTCCGTGGACTGGGAGAGGAGAACATGAATCCTGTACTCCAGCCCCGCTACTACAAGGCGAGGTAAACCTTAGGGGACTTCAGAGTGCAGTGGGTGTTAGATACAGCTCCTCAGTGCCAGACCTTTCATCTTCAAAGTGGATTTTCTCATGGTAATTTCACCTCCTCAGTGCACAGCCCTGCATTGGTCACTGTCTTTTAAACAATTTAGCCAATGACTTCACATACTCGTGCTTGTATCAATAGCTCTTTTCCTTGTTAGGCTGTCAGCCACTCTTCTTCAGGCACACATGGCACTTAACTATTTGTAGAAACACTTGAGGCACTATTGAGAGATAAGATGACCTTTTCAGGCTTTGCCAGGCCAGAGGCAATCTTTTTAATAACTTTTCAAATTAATAACAGCTTGGTTTAAAGAGTGCTGACCAAAACCTGGAAAGTGTATCGACATCTGGGGGAGGGAGGATTAGCTTAAGGTTGGAAATCACAGACCCACATCAGATGGGTTTTGAACCTATCTCTGCAACTATGAAATATGACCTTGGCCTAAATTTTGTAATCTGAGCCAGAGCGTGTAGGGATTCAGTGCAATAATATATATCAGGTAGCGCACTCTGTACATAGTATGTGCACCAAGATTTGGTACTATTTCATGATCCTGTTCGGCCTTCAAACATTATTTCAAATGACCTTGAAAGCAGGTTGGTGTTTTTGTTATTGGGTTTTCTTTTTTTCGGTTGGTTGGTTGGTTTTTTTTCTTAATTGAATTTATTGGTATGTTTTAGGTATACATTATGACCACATTCTTCATTGAGAATCTGTACCTATACATCATATCTTTCTTTTAATTCAAAACTTTATTGGTACATTTTATATACACATCACAATCACACTCAACATTGGGAATTTGTACCAGTATATGACAGGAACTAATTCTCATTTTACCCATTTCCCTACAACCCACCCCCAGCCCCATATACATATGCTTTCTTTCTTTCTTTTTTTCTTTCTTTTCTGAGACAGGGTCTCACTTTGTAGTTCAGGCTGGCCCTGAGCTCACTATGTAGCAGTCCTCCTGCCTCTGCCTCCCGAGTGCTGGGATGACAGGTGCAAGCCACCATGCCTGGCCCAGCATCTTTCTTTTTTTTTTAAGATTATATTTTTTCTTCCCCCTCATTACTTTCTCTTGCCCCTTTCCCTTTGAATATTTTCTATTTCACAAAATCTACCATACATTCTAGAACTCATTTGCCTCTTCAGATTCTCATACCAGAGAAAAGGTGTAGTATTTACATATCTGTGTATTTCACTATATATTTCACTTAGGAGTGTGTCCTAAGGTATGTCCATCTGATTATAAATAACTCAAACTTAATCATTCTTTGTAGAAGAGTAATACTCTGTAAAACACACACACACATCCCAGCACTCGGGAGGCAGGGACAGGAGGATTGCTGAGTTCGCGGCGGCTTGCCTGGGCACCATAGTGAGCTCAGGGCCAGCCTGAACTACAAAGCGAGACCCTGTCTCAAAAGCAAACACACACACACACACACACACACACACATCTTCTTTATCTAGTCTCTAGTTGATGGGCATTTGAGTTGTTTCCAAGATTGAGCTATCACGAACTGACCTGCTATGATCATGGGTGTACAAATGTCACTATGATACGATTCTTTTAATTCTTTTGTGTATATTCCTAGCAGAGGAATAGCAGGGTCAAATGGGACCTCTAATCCTAGTTTTCTGAGGAATCTCCACACTGATCTCCACAATGGTTGTACAAGTCTACAATCCCTCCAATAGTAGAGGAGGGTTCCTTTCTCCCCGCAGCCTCGCCAGCATTTATTGCTGGTTAATTTCACAATAGCGGCCGCCATTCTTTGTGGAGTGAGATGAAATCTCTGTATCGTTTTCATCTGCATCTCCGAAGATGCAGATATGTGATATATCTTTATTCTTATTTTTTTCCATTCCTCTGCCCTCTCTTCACCCTTTCTATTCCCCCTGTATACATAAGCTTCGTTTCCACATTTTCCTGTTTACCATCAAATTTTTTCTTTCCCTTCTTTGCTTTTCCCTGCCTGCCTTGCCTAGTTCCCCTTCCCCTTAGAATATTTTCTTCCTATTTTACAATACCTATTATACATTTTGTACCTCCTTTACACTTCCAGTTTTTCACAGTAGAAAAGAGTATAGTATTTACACATGTGTGTCCTACTTATTTTACTTATGAGTCTAACCTCAAGGTGCATCCCTTGAGTGATAAATGTCTCAAGCTTTTCTTTCGTTATAGCTTTGTAGTACAAAGTCTCACTCTATAGCCCAGGCTGATGTGAAATTTGCAGTATTCCTGCCTCAGCCTCCCAAGACCTGGAATTACAGGCTTGTGCCTGACTGAAAGGAGCCCTTTTCTTTGAGGATTTGAGAAAAATACAAATCTGAGGATATACTTATATATATTCTATTCATAGTATCTACTTAGAGGTGTTTAAGACAGGATCTTGCTGTGTAGGTCAGACTGACTTTGAACACACTAGAAACACAGGCTGGCTTCCTGCAGCAATCCTCCTGCCTCAGCCTCCCAAATGCTGGGATTACAGGTTTGAGCCACCACACCCAGTTTAAAGTTCTTGATTTGTTCTTCTATAGGATAAAGTATTTTTTTTTCCAAGATTGGGAGTTAATGGTTCTGTAGGTAAATATCTTGGCACTGTCCTCTGCTTGTTAAATCTCAATGAGTCTTCTTAATTTTTTATAATCATTTCCGGGACATTTTCTCCATTAAAACTTTAATTACCTATATAATTCAGTTTGTTCAAACTGATTATTCACAGGTTATATACCTTTACCTTACTATGAAGGTTATTTTTTTCTTACATATATCTCACTGATTCTATCTTTTGTGTGTTAGATTTGAATTTTGAGTTTATTTTGCTTTCCATAATTCATTGCTAATTTTTGCTTTTTCAGCTATATACATTTCCTCTGCCTTCTTTTGGGCTTTATTTCTTTTCCTTAAAAGTGGGCAAATGTAATGTTACTAATTTTTAGCTTACTTTAAAGTGCACTTCTTGAATAGTTTATGTACAATAAAATGCATCTGTTTGAAGTACACAGTTCATTGTTTGACACACAGGGCCGCAGAAATCCTACCCGGCCAGACAAGGGAAGGACCACTCCATCATCAGGAAGCTCTGGCCCCTTGTGTTCTCTTTGAATGGCTCTGGTTTCCTACTTCGCCTCTTTGTATCCAGTCTCCCTGACCCTGCAGCCCAGTGCCCCTGTACTTGTGCATAGTGTCCCCCTGGCATGTGACAGGGTATGATGTCATAGGCATCTGGCATGTGTTGCTCAGATTAATTCTAACTGTGGATTCTGTAATCATTGCCTTTCATAATTTACCCAAAATGTGTGCTCCAAACTCTTTTTTTTTCACTGTATTTCTTTCTCCATGCCTTGTTTGCTGTATTTTCCTTTTTCGTTACTGGTATTTTTTTTTAAGATCTTTTTGATGCTGTGCATAGGATGTTGAGTACACATATTCAGTAAATGAATACCTTCTCTATGCCGGACATATTAGATACAGCAGTGAACAAGAAAGATGCGAGACCCTGGTATGTGAGGGTTATCAGCTAATGGGAACTCATGCATTCTGCTCTGTCCTTCGCTTTCTTACCTACCCAGAGTGCTCATACTACACACACACACACACACACACACCCATAATAACATGCATAATAGCAAAGCTGTTGCTTTACTGTAACATGTAAGAACCTAAACCCAGATCAGGCTGAGAAGAAAAAGGTGATTCAGAAGGGATGCCAAAGGTTGAAATACTAAGATTTTTGTAATTGAATATAGGGAATTTTAGGAAAAGAAGGGATTAAGAGGATGCATCTCTTAAGTTGTCTGACTTGGGCTGCTGACCACATAAAAAAAATCCCCCTACCTTCCCCTGGAAGAAAATAATGGTCATTGGTGCTAAAAAGGAAGAAAGATGGATGGCGTCAGTTCACAGTGTATTAACTAGAAGAATCTGTATTTTTCTTCAAAGACCAGAAAGCAGTTGAGGGATATGGATTGAGACCAGAAGGGAAGTCTGGCTAAAGAAATCATTGAAGCCAGTGCTGTGTATGTGATAGCTGAGATCTTAGACAGAGACTTTATTAAAGAGAGCATCACCTACTAGTGCCCAAGAACACAACATGTCAGACAGCAGAATGTAGCAGGCCTACAGAGAAAACTAGGAAGAAGTAACTAGTGGATCAAGAGACCCAGAAGAGAAACAACTAAAAGTAGAACCCTTATCCAGTGAATCGGACTAGAGCAGTAAAGTCTGTGAATGACAGGCCAGGGGTTTTAGCTCAGTGATAGAGGATCGGCTTAGCTCACAGAGGCCCAAGATCAATCTCCAGCACTAAAAAAGGAAGAAAGGCAAAAGATTGCTAATGTACCCAGTAAAAGGTTGTATATCACTTGTCTCAGGACAGTTCTGATTTTAAAAGCTCTTACTTGTGCTAATTTTTCAGTTACCTGATTGTGGGGGTCTGTAGATGGTGAGTGTCCCGATGTATATAGACACTTGCAGACAGACTACAGTGAACAGAGCAGCGTCACAGAGGCACATAGTGTAGTCAGGTGACCTGGCTGCAGAGACAGATGTCCAAGGCTGACTCCACAGAGAGTGACAGCGAGCCCTGGGGTCACATGAGCATCTCTCCGCTCCCTGGAGTGTGGAGACATATTAGAACTTCACAACTTCCTCTTAACGACCGTAAAGGAGGCTCTGTCCTCAGGAGCAAAGCACATTTCAGTGAAAGAAATGTCCTTCCGAGCAGTTGAGGATGAACGGAAGTCTGCCCTGAAGAGTAGAAAGAGTTGAACTATTTTATTCCTGGGACGTTTGCTAAGGGGGTGGAGAAAGAAGGAGAGGCAGAGCAGGGTTTCTGGGCTGCAGAAGCGGAGACACCAGTGTGTGGATGCTGCTGCCGTGACGGGGACGGGAACAGACGGGAACAGGGGCCTTGTGTCAGCAGGTCAATCACTCTGCAGATGCAGAAGCCAGTGTGAGCCGCCGGTGCTGGAGGTGGTGAGTACAGCCTGCTCCTGGCCCACGGTCCTTTCGGGACTCAGGGGAGAGAAAGTGACTCAAGACCCCAGGCACTGAGGAGCTTTCCCTGCTGCCTGCTGTGCTGCTGGGAAATTGGAGGGAGTGGGGAACATCATGAAGCAGTTTGGTCCTTGCAGGGGCCAAAGGACGGCCAGTTAGAAGGACCTGTGGACACCCAAGACCTGCTGGTAGACCAGGGGCAGAGGCCGTGGTGCGCAGAGAGCCCAATGGGAGTCTGCCGTGCACAGAAACTCTCAAGAACACGGCAGGTTTCAGGAGGAGAGGGAGAACAGTGCAGGCCTGAGCGGCCTTGCCTTACCGCAGCTGGAGAGGTAGCTGCCTTCCTCTCGTGCGGCTCCACTGGCCTTTCCGTGTTTGTTTTTCATGTCTTCCCTGTTTTTTTGTTTTTTGGTTTTTGGGGTTTTTTTTGCAGTACCAGGGATTGAACTTGGGCCCTTGTGTGTCCAAGGTTGGCACAGTACCACTTGAGCTAAATCCCCAGCTCTCATGTCTTCCTTCTTTCATTAATTTTTCCTTTTTGCTGTGCTGAGTTCAGCCAGCCTTATACATGTTAAAATGAATGCACCATAATGGGTGACCTTTAACACACAGCTAGACCGCACTGTGTATGGGGAACTTCGTGTTTGTTTTTCAAGATGGAGTTTTGCCACATAGCCAAGGCCGGCCTTGAATTAAAATCCTCCTGCTTCTGCCTCCTGAGTCCTGGGATTATAGAACATACCATCTCCCAAGGGGCTCTGTGCATGCATTCAATGTGTGTGTATTTGATCCTTAATTGCAAACAGCTTCTGACTTCTGAAAGGTTCACCCTCATGTAACAGAAACCTTGTGTAGCAGCTGAACTTTTCACCGTTGCAGCATCTGCACATTTCGCTTTGGAAGGTTCTTGCTCAGTGCTGGTCGAGATGCTGGTGGCCAGAACATGTTCAAGGATAGATGATTTCGCGTCTCAGCTGGCAAAAAAGACAGGCAGATGACAAAAACCAGAGCAGGGGCAGGGTTGAAATAACTACTTGTTGCCCCTCTCCACAAAATGTAAGGGCTGGCCCAGGTACGTATCTGCCTTCACAAAACTGTGATCATTTAAAATATTCATGTAACTAGGGAATGAATTGTTCATTCATTAGCACCTGTGTGGTTCTGAGCCAGTGAAACATGTTTGCATAGGAGAAAGAATAACACCCTGAGCAGTAAGTAGAGTGGGAAGAGGAGCAGAATGGAGAGGAGGGGATACGTGAGCAGTGGGGGAGGAACCGTTTCATCAATTCGGAAGTGCATCCACAGTTTGAACCGTGACTCTTGATTGCTTAGGCACGTTAAGTTCCAAGATCTAGCACTGCATTCCTTCAGGTGAGGGCTTTGAAGAATTAGAAGACAAATAATGTACAGCAGATTATTTTGTACTCTGGGCCTTGAGCTTATTAGGTAAAAATTACTGAAAATCTTGGCATTTTTTAATTTTTTTTTAATTTAGAAAGCTTAAGGTTTTTTTTTTTATTCCATGCAATAATACTTTTCTTATAGCTATTCTGCACTAGTCACTATCTTCCACTGTTACCCAAAAGCCCACACACCCTCCACTGTGAAAAAATAAAACAGTGGAGGAAGAGTTGGGCTGTAGCCCAGTGACAGCACTTGCTTAGCATGCATGAAGTCCTGCATTCAGTCACTACCCCCAAAAAGGGTTCACAGAGGTAAATTTATGTTGTAACAATAATTTTGCATATGAATCAAAATATTAGAGTTAAATTGTTTTGTCATTTCTCTGTTCCAAATGACATTTAAAAAAAATAAACTGTCTAAAAAGAGTAAGTGGGTGTGAAGAGGAACAAAGATACTGCATTATAAATAACATTGTGCTGTACAGGAAAATGCTCCAGAAATTGCTGTTGGCTTACTTACCGAGCCTCACTTACCTAGCCTTCTTCTAGTCTTGGTAGTTAGCAGCTCCCCATGAATAAAGCCTGCATCTGATAGATTCTTTCAGTAAAATTTTCCCATATCCCTTCATAACTGAATGGACACCACTGAAGTGGTCTCGCGGCTGCACATACACAAGCTGCTCCCTTTCTTTCCAGTAGCTGGAGCACTTGCAGTTGCTACTGAACACTCAGCTTCTGCTGCAGATTCCCCAGCTGTTCCCTTGGGGTTAAGATCTAAATCTCAACAGCGTCTTGCGTTCTTGAGCTCCTATATTCTTCCTCCTTTGGGGTTCTAGTGTCGCAAGATTGAATTTTACTCCTGCTTTTATATGCAAAAAGACTAGTCATTAATATTTTTCAAATTTAATGTAAAATTTCTTTTTGCTTTAGAAAAATTTATCTAGAATAAATGTGCACTATCTAAACTTCCCAGTCTCCATGCCCCTGACAGCATCCCACCCTTCTCCCCCGAGAACACTGACATCCTTTTCTCCTTTGTTCGCCTCTGTGTCTATTCTGCTACTGGTAATTGTCACTATTAGTATGGCATGGATTATTTAGCTGATATTTAAAGTTAAAAGCAGTGATCCAAGATCATTACAAAGACCAGAGAAAATGGGGTGTGACATGTCTGACTCAGGCTGTTTCTCAGCCTCTTGTCTTTGAATACAGAGTAGATGGGTCACGGTGCTTAACACCATGACTCTAAGTGCAGGAGCATGTCTGGTTAAGAGCCATTGACCCTGCTGTGTGGATGGTGACCCAGACTGCGCTTCCCCCTGCACACGTGTCCCCGAGGATGTGGTACAAAGGGGAGGCCATGACTGGAAGAGAGGGAAATCACTGTGTGAGGGGGCAGCAAGAATAATAAGAGCCTGGGCTTCAGAATCTGTCCAGGTAGCAGGCCTCGTGCCAACATCCAGACTCATGTAATAAAGCCTCGCCCACCTGGCTGCATTGAGCGCTGTTACACTTCTTTGACAGATGAGGAAACATCACCTTGTATTCACACGGGCAGAGCAGCCCGAGTCTGTCTATCTGAAAGCCTTCACTTGACTGCTCACTGGGACGCGAATCCCCTTTGCCTGACGTGTGTGTGTGTGTGTGTGTGTGTGTGTGGCCTCAGGTACACATGTGGGCACTGTGAAGGTGAAGAAAGCATTCTGGCATAATCCCACACTTCCTCACAAAGCCCAGAGCCTTATGTTGTATATTAAAGAAAGAGAAGTGGGAGCCAAAAGATGGGCCAGAGATGGGAAAGCTGGTCAGTATCTCAGTATGTGCATTTGTGATGCATCATTAAACCTCTGAATTCTTGGCTCGTACAGTAACTGTTCAATTACCCATGTTAATGGAGGGAGTCCAGACGTGAATAACTCTAAAGAGCCAGTAATCTAAGGAATATTTCAGTAGATGTTTGCCATTTGTATGTGACTCGTTTAGTATACATTTATTTTCCTAAATCTGTTTGCTTGGTCATCCAAAAATAGCAATGGATTGGCCTATCCCACCAGCAAAGATCAAAGTGGATTATCCATTGGGGAATACTGCACAGTTAATTCTAGAGGAACTTTTAAAGCCATTGAAAAGCATAGCCTCAGACATGCTGACACCTTTTTCTTTTTTCTCTGAATTCATTTAGAACGTATGCTGTCAGGAGGATAAGAGATGCCTTCAGAGAAAATAAAAATGTAAAGGATCCAGTAGAAATTCAAACCCTAGTGAATAAAGCCAGAAGAGACCTTGGGATAATCCGTCGACAGGTAAGATAGTTCCATGATACACTGTTTTTCATTAGGAACCTTCAGCTCTGACATTTTCCCCTTGATTGGACATCACTGCCTTTGCTATTCATGATTTATACCACAGGATCACAAACCTCTTTTTCCTAAATTAAACACAGGAAGATAAATTATGTTGTAGAATTCAAGGATACCGTGAAGAAATTCATCAGCTTCCCAGTTTCCAAGGACTGCATCCTTCTGGGAAGCTGAGCTTTTGTAGCTTGCTCAGTGTTGATGTTTTAAGTGTGAAAAACTGCAGCACAATAACTTTAAAGTCTACCTCTTTGTAAAGTGTCTACACATGTATGTGTAAACATGTCATGGAATAAATACACCCTCCTTTTCCTAGTATTTTCCACCATAATGCAAGATGAGTAGAATGGATGGATGAACCTCAATTATGTGCACATGCAAGGTGTCTGTAGTGCAGCTGGTACAAAACACAGCTGTTGGGAGCTGATCCCATAAAGGACCCTACAAGGTGGTCTTTTTCCTTCTATTTGAGTGCCAAGGGTCACCTTGACCTGGGCTGGCTTGTCATTTATAACATAGGTGGAGCATCTGTGTCAGCCTGGTCTCCTGGGTGGTACGTTGTGTCTGACTTCTGCAGAACTAATTATAATGTCAAAGGCTAAAGTAGCCCTCTGTCGGTTACCCGTAAGGAAATTGCCACATTCACTGATTTTCTCTGATTTAGCAACAGGGACATCATAAGCTATATTTTTACTTTTTTTTTTCTTTTACTTGCAGCAATATATTTATAAAGTATAGAGGAAATGCTGCTATATTTCTTTGGCATTCTCAGGAGGGTCCCTGCTTGCCTGGCATTCCCTTCGGCTCCAGTCTTTGCCTGACTCTTCTTCTTGCTTGACTTTAAACAGAATCAAACAAAAAGCAATGTTGAAAACCTGTAATGTGTATTTTACGTGAAGCATATGTCTAGTTCTAGTGCCAACGTAATGGATCAATCCCTTCCACAGTACCAAATTCTGATAATCCTTCTGGAGGTGTGCAGTTATCTATCAATAGAATAACTAGCACACTCACACATGATGGGGGAGCTCAGAGAAGGCACGCTCTGCACATCTGCATGTACCTTGAGGTGGCAGGTAGATGAGTCACCATCCGGAAAGCTCTAGGACAGTAGCACTTTCTAGTCACCAGCAGTCGGAGTTCTTGGGAACTACAGAAGTTAGGAGCCTGCATCCATCTTGTATATAAACTCGGTTTCAATTCTGTGAAGTTTTCTCTGTGTAGAAATTGGAAACCCTTTCCAAAACTGGCTGGTTTTTACCTTTCATTTAAAGTGTTCAGAATATCAGCTGCTTAAAAAATAATACATGCCACCGGGCATGGTGGCTCACGCCTGTAATCCCAGCACTTGGGAGGCAGAGACAGGAGGATTGCTGAGTTCAAGGCTTGCCTGGGCTCCATAGTGAGCTCAGTGCCAGCCTGAACTACAAAGCGAGACCCTGTCTCAAAAAAAAAAAATTTAAAAAAAATAATAATAATACATGCCACTGTTTCTTGTGCTAGCTCAGAACTGTCTGCATTAATTCATGGTTTGAAATGCACAGACTGTTCTTTGAGATGAAGCCCAATGCTGAGGACTAGCTCAGTGGCAGAGCACTTGCCTGGGCCGCACAGGCATGCACACAAAGACCCCATCGCTGTCTGCAGTGAATCCATGCTGAAAACAGGCTAGCATCTCTGGAGCTGAGAGCAGCGAGCAGAGCGAGGGTGCCCTCCCCAGGACAGCTGGCCAACTGCACCTTCTGTGAGGCTGCTGCTGCCTCCTGAAGCTCACAGCCAGGGCTATCACTAACGGGTAGAGCAGAGCGTCACCCGCTGCACAGAAAGCCTGAGATGTGAGCAGTCTCCTTCCATCAGAGAGCTACCGAGCCACTTAGCCCTCAGCAACTTCCCTTCCACGTGGGCCAAGCCTTCCAGAATCCAAGCGCATTGTTCCCCAGAGATATGGCGGCCTCCTTGAGCCTCCTCCTAAAGCCAGATTAAGTTAGCCTTGGAGCAGAGGCCTAATGTGAAGGAGAGAGACTGCAATTTTACATTGTCCTCTGCGCCAGCCACGGGTGTTTCCTTACAACCTGCCTTCTTGTGTGTGCTGTGCTGTGTTCACATGCTGCTGATAGATCTTTATGAGAAGGGTGAATGAGACCCAGTTGCTCCCCGCTTAGCACCCTCCACACGCCATCACTGGGCAGTAAAATCTGGAGTCTGCCTGTGTGCCCCCTGCCTGCAGGAGGCTCTGCATGGATTCTCACCTGCACGCCCTCTTACCTTTTGCCGCGGACTGCCCGGCACTCTCCACATCTTCCTGGTCTCACAGCAAGGAAGCCCATAGCCTCCATCCAAGCTGCCAGTTGTGCTCATCTCCACCCTCAACGCAGAAACCTGGGTCCCAGCCCTTCTTCAGTGCCTTCAGGCTTCTCTGGTGCTGTGAGGCCATGTCTTAACTTTTCTCTCGTTGCTTATCTGTATCTGCACCCAGAAGGTCCAAAGGCCAGTGATGGAAGGCAGCAAACCTGTGCCAGTGAGTGAAGGATTTGTGCCACCAGACTCAGGAATTGTGTTAATTACTTTTCTCTCGTGGCTAAGACAAAATACCTGACACCCAGGCTAGCGGGGGAAAGGCTTATTTGGTTACAGTTCCTGGAGGTTTCAGTCCGTGATCAGCTGGCTCCAAGGCAGGGACATTAGTCATTGTAGCAAACAAATAACATGGACCATGCAAAGAAGCAAAGGCAACAAGAGAGACTTTACAGCATCTTCCTGCCCTTTTTATCTTATTCAGACTATGAGGGATTGGGCAGATCCACACCAGTCCCTCACATGGAGTGGTCCAGTGATCACTCACCCTTAATCCTAGCATCACACGTAGATTCAGCGATCTCCAGAACAGCCTGTGACCACATGGCCACGTGAGGCTTTGGGGGAACATGTGGAGTCACACCCTACAGAGATCTACCCTGGAGCTAGGGAGGGGCGGGGTAAAGGAGAGAGCTCCAAACGCAGGGACAGCAGGCATTCCCTCAGCAGTGAAGCCCAGCTCCTCTGACGGGAACAGCCAAGCCCACATCAGGAAAACCATCTGCAGCGAAATTCTCCGAGAAATCAACAGCTGAGGATCTTTTTATGTTACTGGCCAACAGTGCCCAGGCGGGTTTCCATGCCTGGACCAAGCTGATTCAGTTCGGCTGCACTTTGCAAGCTGACCACACCTGCGTAGAGCAGGGTAAAGGAAGATGGATACCTTGACCAAGTCCAGAGAGCAAACTCCTGAGTTCAAGGAAATGATCCCCAGAGTGAATAGAAACTGGAAGATAATGATATTCTTAGGTCCTCCAAAGAGGAGGACCCAGGTGTTTGAAGAGCTCTCAACCTGGCTCCGCCTCTCCACGTAGGTCGTTCATTCTGCCTTTCCGGCCTTAACATGCAGGATGTTTAGTCTGCAGCAGCCACCCTAGGACTTCGAGCTAGCGGCAGGATTTCCTCTCAGCCTTCGCAGAGCTCCTAGGGATTAGTCTCATTTCTGGGAGTGGCGGGTGGTTTTCTCTTTCATGGTGAGCAAGTCCACGTCCCTTTGTCCATTCTCCGTGATTATGGCCAAACAAATACGAGCTCTTTCCCTGACATTCTCACAGCAAGCCTGAAAGTCCCTGAAATTCCGGTCTGGCCTGTCAACTCCTTGATATCTCTTTCTAGCTACTGTACATTCATCTTCTCGTGTCACAGAACTAGTGAAGATGTTCTTCTACCTTCTCATAAGCTGCCATTATTTCCATAGAGACAGTTCTGGGAAAACAAGGTGCTGCTTCAAGCCTGCTCTAGACTGACTGCAGGTGGCATCAGAACGGGTATGGAAGACTTCTGTGTGGGGCTAGATGGAGCCAGACAGGAAGGCCAGAGTTAGGCTGGGTGTAGCACTGGAAGAATAGCTCTGGCAGTTTGGACGGCAAGAAACACTGTTTCTACCTCAGACCAGAAACGGGCTTCTTAGGCCTTTCCTATCCAAAAGATAAGTGAGAAAGCAAAATTTGCTTTTGTTTTTCTTTTTTATTTTTCCCCCCAAGGGCATCCTTAAAGATTCCTAATCACAAGGCATTAGTTAGGATTGCTGTCCATTAATCATCCACGTGTAGTGTAACTCAGGAGATTGCTATGGCCCTTTGATTATTTTGCCCCCAGAGCTGGCGGACAGAATGCAGGGTCTTGGCGCGTTCGGCAAGCACTCTGCCCTGCACTGCACCCCTAGCCGACACTTTGGATTCTCCAGCAACCCCAGTGTACCTTGTTTTGTGTCATTGCTTCTTGCACATTGACACCTTGCCCTGCAAGCGTCTGCTACGTATCCGCAGCTTTGGCGGCCCCTGGGAGCCTTCCCTCCCTGTGTAGTTCACAGAGATTTTTTGTTTATCAAAGAAAAATACTTCCAAAAGCATTCTGAAAGAGCTGTAATTTTAGTTTTCTGTCTGGCTTAATCATCACATATCTATGGAAGGGAAAGCAGTGGAAGACGTGTTGGGATTGGGAACGCGGCGTAGGCACCGACTGAGATGTCTGTTTTGCTGAGTCCCTGGAATGCATGAATTTAGATCATTTCAGGAAAGTTGAGGTAAATTCTAACTCCTAAATGCACAGCAACTCTTGCGTTGAAACCCGTGGAAAGGAATGCACGTGTGCACAGAGCGGGTGCATTTGCAGCTGCGTGGCCTGCACAGACTCATTTCAGTGGAGTGATCTCTCCATTCCTCATGTCGCAGCAAACCTGGGGACAGAAATTGTCTAGAGAACTTGCAGGGCGTCTTTCACAGATCTTTTTGGTAGTGTGGGTGACCAGGTGAATCCACAAGCTCCAGGAGAGGAGCTGCTGTTTTGCATGAATAGACTCCCAGCTGCTGATGTAAATAGGCCCCGGGGACCCAACACTAAATCTGCATTCAGCTCGTCTCTGATTCCCCTACTACAGGCTAGAAGCCACTAAGATAAGCATTTATAGAAGGGAAGATTGCATCCAGCAGCACACAGTTTGTCTTTCACACAGGTATTTGGATGAGAATATCATTGTGCAGGCAGAAAGTGCACAGAGATGACCTTGTCTCAGCCGTGTCAGGGTTTGGCAGTGCAGCTATCACTGTCAGCATTTCAGCAATCACTGCTTTCTGCCTCCGTGACCAAGACTTTGCCTGAAGTTCTAAGTAATAAGAGCAGTAAGAACATGGGGTAGCTGGGACAGTGGTGCCTGTCTGCAGGCCCAGCTCTTGGAGGCA
This sequence comes from Thryonomys swinderianus, assembly GCA_004025085.1. Lineage (NCBI taxonomy): Eukaryota > Metazoa > Chordata > Mammalia > Rodentia > Thryonomyidae > Thryonomys > Thryonomys swinderianus. Next base: position 1,223 of record PVIC010037328.1, on the reverse strand, counting down.
AGAGGATCACAAGTTCAAGTCCCACGTGGGTTACTTAGACCCTGTCTCAAACTAAAAAATAATTTTAAAAAAAAGGAACAGGGATGAAGCTCCATGGTCAAGTCTCTCTGGGTTCCATCCTTGGTATCACCAGGAACACACACTACGTGCAGGTACTAAAGATGAGGGGAAGAGCAGGTGTGTGGCATACACACACAGTCCCAGCACCGGGAGATGGAGGAGGACGGGAGGCAGGGCTACACACTGACTTCAAGGCCATCTTGCACTACATAGCAAGATCCTATTTCGAAAAAATGAAAACAAAAACTATAAGGAAAAAATATTGTTACATGAAGCACAGCTTCTTGTTGATATGACCATTAATGCTTCTTAACCCACACTTTATTTTTGTAGTTTCTAAAAACAAAATAATTCGCTTAGCCTACTGACATTTCACGTGGATAGCAAGAGTGTTTGAAACCATATTTATTTTGACCCTCATTTATTATTTTGTAACCACCATTCAAAACTAGTAAACTGTGCATGTGCTGCTGTGGACTGAGGACCTGTGGGAAGTGCACCCTGTCCTGCCAGTCACTGCACAGCCGGTGCCCTGCCCACATTGGGCAGGGCTGAGTCAAAGTGGTGCCTTCTCCACAGTTCTCCTTTCATAGCAGCCTGTTAAGAAGTGGGTTTGTCTTTATGAGGTATCTGACCATATGTGTATATTTAAATTAAATACAATTTAAATAGTTTAGTGCAGTGATGCAAACCATTTTGAGCTCTCAATGATGACAAACAGCCTGCCGTGGCACATGTGCCATACATTTGCTGCCAGTAGTTCAAGGGACTATATAAAGCGTGCGTGGCTGTCGTTTTGATGAAATAAGGGGAAATCAGTCTCTGCAGGAAGGACCTTTAAAACATGTGAAAAGAATTGTACATTAGGGCCAGGGATTTAACTCAGTGGTTCTGGCACCTGCCTAGCAAGCTCAAGTCCTTGGTTTGATCCCCAGTAACCACATGCAACAATATGGAGTGTGGTGAGTCACACCCACTGGCAATCAGTACCACGTACCACAGTGCCAGGTGTGGTGGCTCATGCCTGTAATCCCAGCACTCAGGAGGCAGAGGCAGGAGAATTGCTGTGAGTTCGAGGTTTGCCTGGGCTACATAGTGAGCACAGGGCCAGCCTGAACTACAAAGCGAGACCCTGTCTCATTTAAAAAAAAAAAAAAAAAAAA
>PVIC010037327.1:0-18144 GCA_004025085.1 Thryonomys swinderianus | reverse complement strand
CTAGTTTTAGTTTTTGAGTACTCCATATTGATTTCCATAGTGGTTGTACTAATTTACATTCTCACAAACAATGTAAGAAGGTTTCTTTAAAGAATATAAATGTCTGGGTTTCACTAGCTATTTCAAGGGAAAATCTTTGGAGATGAGACTCAGGCATCTATTTTTTTTTAAAGATAGTCTTCTTGTGCTCGCTTCGGCAGCACATATACTAAAGATAGTCTTCTTGGATGATTTTTTTTTTTTTGAGACAGTGTCTCGCTTTGTACTTCAGCTGGCCCTGAGCTCTCTATGTAGCCCAGGCAAGCCTCAAACTCAGCAATCCTCCTGCCTCTGCCTCCCTAGTGCTGGGATGACAGGCATGAGCCCCCACACCTGGCACTGTGGTATGTGGTATTGATTGCTGGTGGGCGTGAGTCACCACACCCAGCACTGTATGTGGTTACTGGGGATTGAACTCAGGACCTTGCACTTGCTAGGCAAGCTCTGGAACCACTGAGCTAAATCTCAGCCCTTGGATGATTTTGATGTAAAATAGTTTTGAGCAATCTGGGTTGGTTTATGGCTGAAACAAAAACAAGATGAATTCTCTTGGTCTGAGCCATGCCCTTCTCCTCCAAGCCCTTCATCCAGACCCAGTGCTGTCTCCCGTGGACTTATGACCTCTGTACAAGAAAAATAGGTAGGACCTGGTGAAGGACTGAACAAAAGCAGCTTAAAGATTGTCCCTCTGTGGTCTGGACCACCTGCAAACCGTCCCAAGAACAGCTGAGAGCCACTTTAGTGATTCACTAGTCCAGTTGTGAACTGTACCAAAACCCCAGATAAGAGATGGTTTCTAGGCTCTGTGGATATTTATTTTAGACTTAAGAAGGTTGAAGTGCCTCAGCAACTGAGGTGTTCACAGTGCATTAGTGACTAGGAGTTGCCCTGAGTGTAACAGACTCCCAGCACAGGATTCAGTAGGTAGGTTGGCCTAGGATTCAAGGCTTCACAGGACAGTTGACCTTAGAGCTACAGTTGAAGGATGAATGAGGGCTGGGGTGGCCAGAGAGGAGACAAATAGGGAGAAAGACAGACTCATAGGAAGGCTTCCTAGGTTTGAGGGAAGATGAGAGACTTGTAGTTCAAGTCTAGGTGGTACAGAGGCAAAGTGGGCATATAAATCAAGGCATCTAATGTATTTCTAGAAAGAACTGGGCAATTTTTTTTGGTACCAAGTGTATTTGTCAGATTTCTTTAAGGAAAGGTTGGAATAGATTCAAGATTCAAGACTTAATTGGTTTTGGGTTCTCTCAGAAGTAACCCTAAAAGGAAATAAGGGCTCAGCCTAAGGAGGTGACCACTTTGTCAGTCATGCTGTACTTAAGCAGAAATCAGATTCTAGAGAAACCTGAGGTCGAGGCAGGGACAAGCTGTCGAAGAATAGTGAAAGCTTCTGACTGGACTGGTAAAATTCATGTGTACTAATATTCCAGCAGCCAAAACAATTTCATGACCAAGACCGTGTAGGTAGATTTTTCAAAACTGTAAAGAAGTGGACATGGTGACACACATCTGTACTCCAAGCACTCTGGAGGCTTAGGCATGAGCATTGAAAGTTTGAATCCAGCCTGGGGAACCTATTGACTTATCAAGACTCTGTCTCAAGAAAAAAATTAAAAAGGGCTGGAGATGTTACTCAGCATGAAGCCTCTGGTTTAATCACCAGTACTATCAAAACAAAAAAAGGAAAAAAAAACCCCAACAAATCCTGAGGTTGTTGATTAAAAAAAAAGAAAAGAAGTGTATTTTAGCTCATGGTTCTTGTCCAAGGTTGAAGGCTTCCTGCTGGCAGAGTCCCAAGGTAGTTCAGAACATAGGTGCCAGGAGACAGCAAGCACATGCAGTGTGTTTGGTCTCTCTCCCTTTTATAAAGCCACCCAGATTTAATCGTGGGGATTCGGCCCTGGTGACTATCTAATCCTAATTACCTCCCAAAGGCCTCACTTGGAACATCATAGTTGTATTAAGTTTCCACCCTTTTAATGTTTCACTGTGGGGATTAAATTTCAGCACATGAGCCTTTGGGAGACACACTCGAGCCATGTCCTAACATAGCAAAGCCAAAGGCAATTACGACACTAGACAATGAGACCTTTGGACCTGGCAATTGTTGAAACAAGACTGGGCCTTCAAACCTGCACTTTCTTTGGAATAGGCAGGGCTTTACTTGGGGTGGAGGGTCAGCTGAAGTGGGGCTGCTGCTGGAGATAGGCCACATTGGTTAGAGGGAAGCTGTTCTCAGAATAAAGAGGCTTTTATTGATTTTCTAGTATTCCCTAAAGTCCTGTAATTCCCATTGTCCAAGGGCCTGATTCTAAGAGGTGTAGTTTTGGTATGAGATTTGGATCACTGGTCAGCTATGGTCAATTTCTTCTAGAAGATGTGAAATTTTTGTGTAGTAGCATCATCATCCTGAGTAAAAAATGCCTGCCTTGTGGGTCTGAGTCCTGTGATAGAGCTGAAGGACCTTAGCTGCCTGGGTTATTGTGGCTGGCGATGAGGGACAAGGATGAGGGAAAACATAAGGGGGGGGGTAGAATGAAAGAAAAGAAAATACTAACACCAAAGGGCAAAAGGCCAAGTTAACTCTGTATTATAGTCTTGGAAAAAATATTTTTTAAAATGATTGATATGGCTATGTGCAGAGCTGAGTAGAATCTGACCCAAGGGTCAAGAAAGCAACGGGGACACACACACACTATGAAGACAAGGATGCCAAGCTGTTTATCCCTTTTTAGTCACCCATCAGACATCTGCAGGCTCAAGTGAAGAGTCAATGCTTTAATAAAAGTGACTGTCAAGTAACCTAGGCAACTATTATTATAATCCACATGTAAGGGGTATTAGCTGCAGCAGAGTGAGAAACTGATAATGAATTACCCAGAAGTGTAACCTCTAGTGTAGTGATTTTTAAGTTTGCTAAGAGAAACCAAAGCTGGAGGGCTTATTTAGAGTTTTCCTTGGTAACAATTTCTCATTTCATGGAAATGTTCTGCTTCTGGGCTTTTATGAGGTCTCATGATGGGTCTGTTGAAAAGAACACAAAGGTAGAGAAAAAAAATATGCTATGCTATAAAGGGTGATGGTTTACTGCACCCAAGGGTTTATTCTGTCATCCCAGTCTTTTGTCCTACCACAGTGGTCTCTATCTCAGTGGGACTAGAAAGACTGTCAACCTAGACAGCAGGCCATGGTAAAGGTGGGGAGGCAACCAGCAATTATGAACAACAGTAAGATCTACCAAGCTTATGTGCTGGGTGCATTGCAGGTGTTTGTGTTGAGTCAGGGTGAATTTTTCCTAAGAAAACTAAGTAGCATATAAATGAGGGGGGAAAAAGAGCAGTGTTTTAGAAACAGTGAGGATCAAATTGGAGTTAATAAAGTGAAATGTATATCTTTTGATTGCATTTCCATGACTTGAGACCACTTTAGCATAATTTGGCTACACGATATGCCTCACTCTCAAGGCTGGAAGAAGGCATACTGTCAAATACAAAGGGGCTTCATCTGAACAAGAGAGTGACCATGGAGGGTGGCCAGTGTTGGTGTCTGATCTCTGCCAGAAAAAATAGTATAACTCTCAGCCATCTAACATCCTAATGTCCGATTTGGGCATCCTACCTCTAGCGTTCCTTGGCCTCTGGCCATCAGCCCCCGTAGGCAGCAGGTTAAGTGCAGTCTCTAAGTTGAGTATTTGTCCTGGGCCATTTTTAGGAAGTGACAGCTTGTGAAGTGAGTAACTGAGATTATAGGCATATGCCACCAAATCCAGCTTGTGCATCATTGCATCTCTCAAGAGATAGTCAAAGAGGTGGCAGTGGGGATGTGGAAGTCAGATTACCTGGGTTCAAATCTCAGCTTCCTATTTTACTAGCTGTATGGGGTTAGGCAAGTTATTTGGCTGTGCCCCACTCCTCTCATCTGTAAAGTAGAAATAATATTATCAACCTGCTGGGTTGTGGGAATGGAATGAACTAGTATGTTCAGTGTGTTTAAAATAATATGTGGAGCACAGAGTGAGTGCTATAAAAACATTAGGGTGGTGATAGCAATGATGATGAAATGATGGTGATAATGTTTTTTTAAATTGAATTCTTTATTGGTACAATTTATATATATCTCACAATCACACATAACATTGGGGATTTGTACCAATATATGACACAGTCAATTTTCATTTTTACCCATATCCCCACCCACCCACACCTCCCCACTCCCTATATACATGCTCTTGTATTTTCTTTCAGAATTATATTTATTCCTTCCCCTCATTACATCCCCACACCAAATTTGCTTTGGAAATTTCCCATTCTACAAAGACTGTCATACTTTTTAGGGCTCTTTTGCATCTATAGGTGCTCGTATCAACGAGAAGATCCGGCATTTGCCTATCTGTGATCTATTGATTTCACTCCGTGATGATGTTTTATGAGGACATCACCTATGACATCACAAGTCCTTTTCCCAACCTCCATTATGAATTTTCTCTGGCTCCGTTCCAAAGTTATGATTTTCTTAGGCACCAGTCTGTCTTTATCTTATGATACACCACTTGTTTCTATCTTTGCTTCTGGTGCTCAAATGAGCAGTGTAAAGTCAAATGAACCTTCTTTAATGTTTGGAGAGGGATTTGGGAGCTGGTGTTCTGTGTCCTCAGAGTTCCTGATATAAATCCTTAAAGTAATCATTTATTTGTCTCAATTAATGCCCAAGAAATTCTTGTGTTTCTGCATTCAAAAATGTATCCTGCCTCTGATTAGTTTTCACTACTTCTATCATTATCACTATATCTCTTCTGTCTGTATCACTATATCTATCTGCAAGACTAATGTATACTTGGACCCTGATTCTGCCTTCTTCCCTAACATCTATCATCCATGTAACAGCAGTGTGGCCTTTTAAAAAGTAAGTCAATTCACATCACTGCTTTGCTCCTAACCCTCCAATCATCTTGAGAAAAAAACCCAAAGTCCTTGCCCCTCTTAGCCATGTCATCATTCGTGCCATTCCTCCAATGTACCCTACATGGCCAGGACTCTCCCCTTGCTCTGCTCCTGTTACTAGGCCTTCCCTAAGTACTGGCCGGCTTTCGTCCTCCCTGTATTAGTCAACTTCATGCTACTATATCAAAATACCTGACACCAGATACTCAGGAAGCAAAGATTTCTTTGGTTCCGGAGGATAAAGTCTAAAACTGGACATCCCATTGACTTGTGAAACATCACAGCAAAACCTGAGGATCTCCTATAAGTTGCCACCTGCTGAAGGTCCACAGTACTACCTGATGGCACCACCATGGGGAAAGCCTTTGACTTAGGAACTTCAGGGGGACACTGCCCATACCTAAACCATAGCATTTCCTCCCTTCAGGTGGATCTTTTCCCCAAAGGCCAGTTCATTTAAAGACTCTCTAAGCATCTTTTCCAAAAGAGCATTTCTGTCCCACCCTAACATTTTATAGCCCCTCTCCAATGTTATTTCCTCCTCAGCACTTACCGTATATTTTGTCTTCACCCACTGAAGTGTGAGCTCCTATTGGACATGGACTTTGTCTCTTGTGGTCTTGGTACCTGGAAAGGTTGTCAGCACATAGCAGGAACATGATAAGAAGAATCATTCAGGAAAGGAGAGAGTGAGTGAGATCTCCATTTTATTATTTCACTGAAGTCTTCTTTCCCCTCACTTCCCAGGGGCTCTGAAACACTGTATAAAATATATGTATATTATACCAGGAGAAAGACAAAGATATCAAGGGAAAGAATATACAAAACTACTGTATTTAAGTTCATGTTGATTCTTCTGTGACAGATGATGTTGAGGACAGTGAACTGTGGCCATCAGCAAGAAGCTCTTTGCTCTATAACTGATTAGTAACCCTCTGACCTGCCTTCACAGATGCCGGGGGTGAATGAGACTTTACTGCAGGGAGAGAGGCCCCTGAGCTGGGGATAAGCATTTTAAAACACCTTCTTTTTTTCCTCCTGTTTGAGAGCTCCCCAGGCTACACATAGATGCTTGCTTCCTTGGAAGAACAGCATTTACTGGCAGGGTGAAGACACCCCACCTGGCCCCAGCTAATGATGTTGTTAGACTTTTCTTTATGGAAAGGTGCTCTGAGACCCACACCTCAGAGTTGGGAGTCTATTGTGGTAACCAAATTAAAATATTTTGTACTGTTCTTCAGTGTTCGTGGTAATGATGTTTTCCCTGCTTCCAGAGCTGGTTGTGTTCAGCTGTAGGAAACAAAGCTCTTACTCCAGTCCTTAACTAGGGCTTTTCCCAAGGATTTGAGGCAATGAAAAACACAATCTGTTGTTCTCTTCTGCTGTCTCAGATAGCATCGACATCATGGTTGAAGAATTTCTATAGGGGATCTGTCCTTGAAAATCCCAGCTTGGGTCCCTCAGGTTGAAAGGAATCACTTCTAAGTATCCTATACACAAAGAGGAGAGCATCAAGTACAGACTATTTGTGTCTCTTTGCTCTAAGAAATGCAAAGCTAGTAGAGTAATGCAATTAATTCTTACACAGATGGTAGAGCAAGCTGAGGTTGGGCCATTCAAGAGACACAACTTTTTTCCTTGGAGCATTTAGCAGGAGCCATTCTGTTCTTGCTCTTCATAACTTCAGAACCTTCTCTTGAAGAACTCTGTCTCTGCTCTGAGAACAATTAGAGGTATCTAGTTGTCTGGACTGTTCTGCAACGTAGCTTTGTTATGTGACAAAAGGCAACATACCCATATCTGGGTTTAGATGCTTTCTGAGGACTAGGGTAGGAGTCTGGGGATCTTAGTCACCAATACTGTCTGTGCAGAGGGAAATAATTCCCATGAAAGGCATATGCTGTCCCCTGCCTTGCTCTTCTAGTCACCTGCTTACTTTATTTAACACCTTGGATACCATTTTTTTTTTTCTGAACCCAGCCTACCTCCTTTACTCATTGTAAAATAACTATATTCTTTATAAAATGGGGTAGTGCAGTCGGGGGGGGGGAAAGCTGGTTTTAATGTGAGATAACTAAATGTGAGGGCTGTGGAAATAGGCAAGAACAGCTGCTTTAGGAAGTTCCTTTTGTATTCTGAATTTTAAAACAAAGTTGCTACAGGCTAGTGCTGTTAGCTAATTGTCAGACAACAGACAGACACACTACAGCCAGAAAGTCCCTGCTGAGATTTCTCTGGCAGCAAATGAAAGCTTTGGCTATTGCCCGGAGGACTGGCTGAGCAGGCCCAGCACCCCGGCCCTCCCTCTGCAGGGTCCCCTCCACCACACATCAGAATGTATTGTGGAAACGTATTGTGTTGTGAGTGGAGTGCAGGCACCCAACCTCCGACTTTTAGGCAACTGCGCACCCTCACTGACAGACACCCTAGCAGAATAATTCATTCCACATCTCACAGCTAGGGTGACCCTAGCCTCAATATACAAAAATTTAAAGGCATTACTTACAAATCAATTTTCCCCTCTGAATAGGCTGTTATAAGAGTGGACCCTTCTGCTTGCCCAGCCTAAGCCCACCTGTCACTGGGACTTCCTAGCCAGTGGTCACACTATATTGATCTTTTTAATCCCCTCTCTTTGAAACACAAAGCCAGCTGATGTGGAGTTCCTCAAAAGAAAGACTCTCTTGCTGCCCCTACCTCTACAGGTAGCAGAATATCCGGGGCTAATTCCCCACTAAAAAGTCTTAATTGGCTTATGGGGCACCTCAAAATCTTCCTTGTGTTTACAACATGAAAGGAAATGATAGACCCCAAACACCCTGGCCTGTCTTTATCTGGTTTTTGGTGGAAATCAGGTGCGTTTTTTGTTTTTGAAACAGGATTGGATGGTTTGGAGATGGACAGGGATAGTGTTTCACTTTAGTGGTAGAGCCAGCAGAGGAAGGGACGAAAAAGCCCCAAAGACACTGAGAGTAGGCAAGAAACATGACTTTTTTCTTTTTTGGGTTTTATTTACATGAAGTATCTGCAGTACAAAAATGTAAACTTCGACAGCTCATAATAATAGAATAAACTCTTTATATACAAAAATACATTTTCATATGAATGAAGTATCTTGAATAAATTAAAGTACCCTTCAGCCCGGGGCCTGAATAGCTACGCAAGCGCTTGTGCTCTTCCTAGAGCGAGACCGCAGTGGCGGGGGTCAGGATCCATAATGCATGAAGCCCATTCCTTGTGTCTCCTTTTTAAGCCTTTTCATTGTATTGTCAGCCGGCTCAAACCGAATTTTCATGCTCGTTTTTCTTCATTAGAGTTCTACAAATTGTAAAATTGACTTTTCACCTCGTCTTCAGGGGCTCGTCTGTCCTTTTTCCAAATCACACTGAAGTGGTGGCTGGGGTCAGTTCTGAGCCAGTCACAAAGGAGGTTTTTGTGGAGTTCAGAAAGTGCAAAAGGAAAGGCCGTCTGAGGGTGGGCAGGAGGGGCCCGGGGCTGAAGGCTGGAGAAACAGACCAAGGGGCAGTCTCAATGAGGGTGCAGCGACCTAACACGCGGCTCAGGTATTCCCCAACCCTCGAAAGCTCCCGCTCCCTCCCTCCGCCTGGGGTGGCTGTCCTGAGGCCGCTGCCTGGTTACTAGAGGGAGGAAGGTAATGGCGTCTGAAAAGGCCTAGTGGTAAGGGATGAAACACGGTGCCGTGTGGAGCAAGTCTTTGGGCAGGCCGGGGAAGGAGAAAAGGGGGTCGCCGGGGCCGTAGGGGAAGTCTTCTGAGGCAGCAGGACTACTAGGGTCAGAAAGTGGTGAGGCAGCCGCGGCACAGGGAGAGGCGGCAGCCCCTGAGCCCCAGGACTCCGCGTCGCTGGCTGGGCTCTGCGCCCTGGGCAGGCAGGGGGCGCAAGGCGGAGGCAGGAGACGCTCCCGGGCACCGCCCCCGGGCAGCCCTTGGTCAGCCAGGCGCAGGGTCTCGGCCAGTGCCCAGATGTAGTTGTAGGCGAAGCGCAGCGTCTCGATCTTGGTGAGCTTGGTGTCGTCGGGGAACGAGGGCAGCACGCTGCGCAGCGCGTCCAGCGCCGCGTTCAGGTTGTGCATGCGGTTGCGCTCGCGGTCATTGGCCTTGACGCGCCGGCTCCGGCGCAGCGAGTGCAGCAGGGCCTCCGAGCGCACGCGCGCTCGGCCCCGGCGACGCCGCCGCTCCTGCTCCTCATCCTGTGCCCCTGATATATCGGACGGCGCGGGCAGGCCCGGGTTGCCCCTGCGGGCCGGAGCGGGCGGCCCCAAGGCGGAAGCCGGAGGTTGGAGCCCACCACAGTCCTCCTCGTCTGTGAGGAAGCCGGACAGGTCGCTGCTGCTGGCGCAGTCGGAGAGGCAGGTTTCCAGGGAGGCTGGCATCGCCGCGGCGCGCAGGGTCGACAGGACGACGGTTTGAGGTAGGACGCGGCCGAGGGCAGGGTCGCTAGGCCCGAGGGGCACTCACGTTCCGAGCGGCCTGCGTAATTTGCGCCCGTTGCGGGCGCGAGGGCCGGGAAGGCGCGGGAGGAGAGCGAGGGGAACTTGGCTTTGCCTTCTCTCCTTGCCCGCAGGGGCCACGCGCCGGGCTGGTCTCCCGAGTGATGTCGCCGGCGATGAGATCAGCTCGTGTGAGCACCGAGTGTGGCACACGACTGGCCTCAGGACCCCTTAAGTACCCGGCGCAACAATGGGCGCCCCCCTCCCTTGCCACCTCCATCCCTGAGGCGGCCGGGTGAATGGAGCGCGGCGGCAGGTCAGCCCCGTGCGGCGCCCGCACATTTGCATAATGTATGCTCGCGGGAGGCCGCCCCGCCCCTCCCCTCCCGGAGCGTGCCCGTAATTACCGCCGGCCAATCGGCGGCTGAGCGGTCTAGGAGCCGGCTAGGGCTCTGCGTGTCCCGGCGGGGGAAACCCGGGCGGGGAGGCGGGCGATTAGCGGCCGAGGCACGCTCCTCCGGGGGCCGGCCAGGCGCCCCTCTCTTGACGCGACGGGACGGGGAAGCTGGGCCGGTAGGCAAGCGAGAGCTGCGCGGCGAATTGCGCAGACCTGGAGCCGGTTGGAAGGCCGGGTTCGCATCCCCGGTCCAGCTGCCCAGTGGCCGCGGCTCTGGGCCAGTGATTTTGCCACCAAGGGTTTCACTTTCCGATCTGTAAGGTGGGACATGGTCTACTTGTGGAAGATATGGGAAGATGGTCGTGGGTCACTAAGCAGGGCGCTTTGTAACAGAGCGCTGGACAAGTGGTTGCAATGTACAGCACACGCAGAACTAGTGAAAACATAATCAGGACAGTGGCCAGGATATCGAAGGCGAGGGGCACAAAGTGTGTCTGTTCCCCGTCCTGGTGGGAGAAGAATTTGTTGACCTCCAATAGCGGTGACGGTGAGTCTTTTAGAGTTTTCAGTGATAATAAACCGCCGGCTGTGGCGTGCGTGCCCAAGTTCGCCATCCCTGAAAGTCTGAGGCGAGCCTGACTCTTGACCTCACCTTCCCTCTTCTCCCCGTTTCTGACTCATCTCTTCTCAGGCACCTTCTGCTTACGCTGGAAGAATGGCGCTTGTAGCCTCTTCTCCTCACCACTGGATGATCTAGCAAAGGGACCTGGTTTTTCTTTCCCAGAAAGGTGGCTCACTGAGGGCAGATGGAAAGCAGCAAGCATACAGTGGAACCTTTCTTCTCCTCTCTGCCTTCAGGATTCTCAACTCAACTCTTCCTACAGTCTTTCACACTGCCAGTCTGGAGTCGCTCTCCTTTAAATACTAGAAAGCAATGGAAGCCTCAGCATCCCTGGCCCCAACTTTGCAGTGTGTGTCCCTGAGTTATGGGTTGGGGCATTCCGTAACGCTCTGGTGCCCTCCCCATGATGTCTGAGTGGTTGCCTCAAGCCTGGTACCCTGCCTGCTGCGCTCAGGGCACTCTGCCTGGGCACCAGTCCTTGTGGACAGGTGCTGTCTGGAGGTAGTACCCTGTTCTGCTGACTGGCTGGCACTTGCCTCCTGTCTTAGGGTACTCTGTGGAGTCCTGTTGTACCTCTTGCCGACCCCACCCCTGGCCCTGACCTGGCAAAATGCTAGGAAAGAGCTGTATGTAAGCGTTTAGGATTGGTTAGAAGTCAGGGAAAGTGGCTTCACCCTCACTGTGCAAGAAAGGGTCATTGTTGGACAGACATGGGCATCCCAGTACCCCAGGGATTGCTGGGACCTATGTGAGCTGGCAGAAGCCCTGGGTCTTCACTGTGCTCCAGGCCTTTTTTGAGTTGGTCTCCCTGTGGCCCCAGTGTGCTCCCAACAGCCTGACCTTATGACACCTTGAGGCCTTCTATTTGTTTCTTCAGGCTGCCCTAACAAACCAAGTGTGTGGTTTAAAACAATAGAAGTTTTTCTCTCTACAACTCAGGGGGTCAGAAGACCAAAATCAAGGTGTCAGAGGTTAACTCATTGTGGAGGCTCTGAGAGAAAATTTGTCCCGTGTCCCTTTCCAAACTTCATGGCTCCTACCAGTCCTTCACTCACTGGTTTGTAGATGCATCTGTCCACTTTCTGCCTTTTGTTTAATTGACCTTCTTCTCTGTGTCTTATGCTGTCTCTTAAGCAGACTTACTAGATTCAGTGCCTACCCCAACCAAGGTGATGTCATGTCTGTGCCTTGATTATATCTGCAAAAACCCTTATTTCAAGTACAGTCTATTCTTAGGTTCTGGGTGGAAATATTTTTTAGGGGACCACTACTCAACCCTTTGTAGCCTGTTTTCACATTCATGGAGAAGATACTCTTTTTGACCAGCATTGTTGAAATAGACATTTGTTGCTTTGTTTGGCTGCCTATCTGAACCTTCTTACTGAGGAGTGTGAATACATGGCAATTAAGATGTGGCCAGTGGTTTGAAGTGTACTCTGTCACAAGCTTCATTTGCAATATACAGTCTCAGCTGGTGGTTGTTTGCCCTGAAAGTTCAGTTGTATCATGTAACATTACCTGGAAGAGCTAGTGACCAGTGGTAGAAGAGGTGGCCAAAAGTCAATGGACATCCTGACCAAATTTTGGGGCTCTGACCTCAGCTATGGTTTTGGGTCTCCCCCTGCCTTGTTCTTACCTTTCCCACTGATTGCACCAGAGCTCCCTAGGAGGCCTTTCCCTTGTAGAGCTTTTCCGCTGGAGATGGCCAGGTTAAGTGTCTGTATCTGTGTTCTGATAAATAGAAACTCGAAATTCAATGCCCAAGTTGCTAAAGCATAGAGATTCATGCTGTTTTATTTAGTGGCAACCCACGGGTCAGGTCGATGGCTTGCTCTGCACCAGGCACTATGCGGGAGGAAGTTGGGCATGACTAGCTGATAGTAGCCTTGGGCTTTGATTCTTGAAAGTTGAGTCACTGTCAGCAGAACCCATGGAGATCATTCCAGCATCTCATACATGGGAAACCAAGACCAAAGCTAGGGATGTACTTTTTCCATGTTGCTCTAGGGATCTCTGGTGGTCCAAGTAGGGTCAGACATGAGGTTTTCCCATCGCAATCAATAAGCAAATACACAGAGTGGCCCCTGCATGCTGCCTTGTGCCTGGTATCCTGTTGAGAGTCTGGTAGGTCTGTACCCTTGGAGGCTGGAGGGTTCATTTGGCTCTAAAAGTACCACTGATCCAGGGAGGTATTGGGGGCCTATTAAGAGCATGGATCTGAAAAACACTGGGAAGAGGTTTTCTATGGATGACTCTTTGCAGAGGGGGACTTGAGAAAACTTTGAGACAGACAAGATGTGAATAGACAAGTTAGGGATGACTATTGCAGCAGTTTGGGAGTCAGACTCTCTGGGGCTTCTCTGGGAGCCAAGAGGAAGATGGTAAGGGTGGCTGAGGTAGGCCTTGAGTGGCCATTGTGGAATTTCTTCCTCCTGTCTCCTCTTTGCTGTGAGCAGGGCTGCCATTTTTGTCCCCATTGGCTCTCTGTAATAGGCTCATCTGACAGAGAAGGCGCCAAAATCAGCCTCTCCTGCTCCCTGAAGTGGGCTTCATCTGCCCAGATATATCTTTGAGCTGGTATTGGATCTGGGCTTTCCCCTGTCCTTGCCCTCTCCTCTGCCTGATCCTCAGTCCTGTCCTGGTAGGCATCTTAACTTGCCCCAGGCAGTACACATAGTAGCTCCTTCCTGGACATTCACTGTGCTCTGCTTTAGGTAAGAGCCTGTGGGGCTTCCGGGCCCCTCCTGCCAGAGATCTGCTGAGGAAGGAGCTGGCTCTGAGAATGGGAGATGGGAACACGGAGTGCAGTAGGAGACTGGGGCTTTCTATTCAAGAGTGAAAGCAGGATAAGTGCCCTTCTGAGGGAGATAGAAGTTTCTTCTGCTCCCCAAGTCCCCCCAGCTAATGGCTACATCTGTGAAAATGATGGGATATGATGTGGGATTATGATAAACTCAACTACAGCAGGCACCAGTGGCAAGGACTGTGTGTGCCAGGTGTTCTGCTGACTGATGTTGTGTGAGACATCCAGCTGCCAGTCTGCTGGGGTGGCAGGGGTTACCCACACTGTGGTCACCTGGATGGTAGTGTGGGGGTGACTGACTGGTGCCTTAAGCCAGAGTGTTCCTATGGGACATATGCCGCTCAACATACATCCTCCTCTCCTGTGCTACCCTAAGCTCCATGGCAGGTTGGACACATTTCTGTGACAGCTCAGAAAGGCCCCCAATATACCAGGGCTGGGGTTCCTCCTGTGGCTTTGCTTCTCATTGTACAATCCATTGGGGCAGTGGGGTGAGGGAAGAACCCCGAAGGGCAGGAGGTGCAGCCCTGACTCAAGGCCCAGGCAATTTCTGGTATCAACACACTGATGAAAGAACAGCTTTCTAAAGTAAGAAATGGGGAGGGAGGGCAAGACTGCTAGGGTCTATTGAGATTCTTTTTTTTTTTTTTTTTTTTTTTGAGACAGGGTCTTGCTTTGTAGTTCAGGCTGGCCCTGAGCTCACTGTGTAGCCCAGGCAAGCCTCGAACTCAGCAATCCTCCTGCCTCCTGAGTGCTGGGATTATAGGCGTGAGCCACCATGCCTGGTGAGATTCTATTTTTAAAATGAAAGCAGAATAAGGGGAAAGTGGTAGTTAAGGTTAATACTTGTATATAATAAACTAATGCGGCCAACATAAACATATGAAGTAATCTGCTGTTCTTAAGGCAGTTTCAGGATTTAAATACAACATCAAGTTTCGTGTCAGTGCCTACAGGCATGAAGATCAAGAGACAGAGCCGTATTTATATCCGTGTTGAGGATCACCTCAGCCTGGCTCTGTCTCAGTGGCCATGTGTGTTGTGACTTCACTTGGAGTTAGTGCCCACAGCCTCTGAGGCCTTTTGTGCACATGGGGCTGAGCCAAAAGTCCTCCTTTCAGTTCTCAGAAACTCTCGAGCCTGCGGTCGATCACATACTCAGTGCTGCGAGGTGTCGAGGTGCCCTGAGACCTTACTGTCCTGAAATGACAAATGGGGGTGATAATCTGAATGCCTCAGGAGAGGGGGATGCATCACATTTAAGATCCCCTCAGTTGTTTTAACTGATATGTATATCACTGTCCATCCCCTCTAATTGGTTGAATGAAATATTCAAGATTGCCATGGGTAGATTTGAGCTTTGTGACATTATAAGGTAACGACAAAGCCAGAAACAAAGAAACAAAAACCACTGTAGTGTATGTGAACTGTTAACTGCAATTAACACTAGGTATATGGCGCTGGTACTGTACTCAGCCCCTCCACCTCTGGATGGAGACAGTTCATAAGGCACACTGCGTTTTGAGCTGCCAGGAGATGCCAGTGTCTGCGGGTGCATCCTGGAGAGGGGATTTTGCCCAATGTGAGGTAGTGCAGAGAACCCTACTCTAACCAGACCACTCAGCTTTGACCCTCATTTTTTTTTGGGGGGGGTGCTATCTGGGAGGAGGGGGGCAGCACTGGTTTTGTGAGTGGAATTTTAGAAAGAGTTGCAGTCTTTTTGGAAAGAAAGGAAGAAAAGGTGCAGTTACTGAAGAGGAAGGGAGGAAGGATGATGTTGGATACAGAGGTTCTCTCCTTCCGGTGCATTAAATACAGCACAGATATGCAGTTGCATTTCCACATAGGAGCAGCAGGGTGGGGTTGGAAAGGGGAAACAATTCCCTATTTTCTTTACTGATGACCCATGACAGTTGTGGAGGGGGGGGCTGAAGAGGAGGGGGAAATGAGGCAGGAGGGGGGAAACAGAGGGGTCTTTCAGTGACAGAGCAAGGAAAATGGCAAATTATCCATGGTTTCCAGAAATCCGTGGAGGCCCCCTCGGCCCCTGCCCTGCTAAATACAGTGCCGTCTGTATGCATTTCCCACCTCGGAGATGTCTGCTTGAATATTCCCTGGCATTGTGCACTGATGTGTTTGGTTGTGTACAATCTGCCTACATGTGGAACGAATGTTGGGTGCCAGCGAAACTCTGATGCAAATGTACTTTATTCTAGTAAGTGCAGGAAATGCTTTCTAAGTCAACCTGAACAGTTCTGCAGCTAGATCAATTCTTGCTGCAAGATGATTTTTAGTTTGATGGGATGTTCAGCCTGTGAGGCCATGGGGACAATGTGCACTTGGACTGGCCCTAAGTTTGAAGCGTGTCTGCAGTTTGGGCCGGTCTTGGGGGAGAAACAATGTCCTTTTTGTGTGCAAAAGGAGAGTGGGGGAGGCAAAGGGGGTGTGCATGCTTGTGCAGGGAGGGCCCAGAGGGTGCAGGCTCAGAAATGAAGAGTGAGGGAACCTGCCGAAGCATCACCCCAATCCCTCCTCGGCAGGGAGGCCTGAACTCAAGTTTGCATCAGCTGCTAGAAGTTATGAATCAACCCAGAGCCTTCCGCAAAGAATTCTGCTCTCATTGATTCCTGAAAGTCAAATCTTCTGGGCTCAGCTAAAACAACAAAACACCCATCCATAGCCCTGCTGCGGTGGCCGCTGTCGGGAGGTTTAGTTCTCCGAATCCAGGCTGCACCTGCCACAGGAAATTGCTAAAGCCAGAATTAATTTTGCTGAACAATTTTATTTTTGTCTGCTTCGCGTTTTTGAATTCTTAGGAACGTCTTCTGTGTGGATGAAAGACCCTTTCTACCCCCTGCATGTTTGCGGGTCACATGTGGGAACACTGTGTAAGACTGTTTTCTCCACTAGGGACAAAAGAAGTCACAGTGAAATTTATCCTAATGGAACCCAACTACTGGTTTATGGAAGGAATTCTGGAGTAAACTCAGAAACAGCAAGTGTTTTCACTTTTCTCTCTCTTAACGCTTGGTTACATAAATTCACGTTGAGGTTGAACACAAATGCATTTTGTTTGTAGTAATTAAAATGTTTTAATGAGACAACCATAAAATCCACCATTAATTATTTTATTTCAAACACTTCTGCCTTCTTTTGAACCAGGTCTATTTAGAAATAGTTTAGAGAGTAGCCTGCAGTTTTATTCTTTCCTCTGCATTATACACAGGAGTAGAGAAGTCATTTATAAATAATTACACAATGTTTTGGGTCTTTGGGCTTGTATAATATATCAAAGCGATTAGTACACTTATTGTTCCATTGTAAATGCTTTTTTTCTCCTTTCAGTTTCACTTGCCTTGTCTTCTAGCTAAACCTTTTTCTGGAAATCTTTTGTCTTCTTCATTCTTTTTGCTTGTTACAGTCCAGGAGCATTCTTCTTATTCAAACACACCCAGCAGGGGCAAAGAAAGCGACTTCGACCGCATCTTAAGTTTTACCATAACTTTCTGGCATTTTCTTTTCTTTCAGTTTTCCCAGACTACCTAAGGGCAATGAAGAATTATAACATACATGAATTATTGGTACTCCCCTCGAGTTAAGGGGGAGGAAAGCGCTTCATTTTCTATGCCCCTAAGGGACCGAACAAGCGGGCGGCTGCTGAACAATGTATTTATCACTTTGCATCTCTTTGGGACGCCGGCCGCGCCCCCACCCTCGCCGTCGACCGGCTTTGGTCGGTCCCGGGAGAGCGGACGCTTCTCAATTTCTTTTATGGACACACACACACACACACACACACACACACACACACACACACACACACTCACACACTCTCTCTCTCTCTCTCTCTCTCTCTCTCTCTCTCTCTCTCTCTCTCTCTCTCACACTCACACTCGGGGCCCGCAGGAGGGGGGTGCCCGGAGCCCCGCGGCCATAGCCTCGGCGCAGCTCTTCCCCGCTGGCCGCGCGTGGGCCCTGCGGGCGGGCGGGCGTCTCACCCCGGCGGCCCGGCCCGCGCGCGCGAGGGGATTAGGGCTGCACGAGACGCGAGCGCGCCGCCGCCTCCAGCCACGTGAGCACGGAGGTGGCTTCAAAGTCCCCAGCGCGCTAATCCTTGTTATCCGGCAGGACGAGCCGCCGAGCCCGGCTGGCGGCGGGTGGGCAGCGCGCCGCCCTGCGGGCCGCGACACCGGCGCAGGACCGGGCCGCTTCCTCCGCCCGGGCCGGGGAGACTCGTGGCTGCGACGCGGCGGGGTTGAGGGGAGACCCACTCGGAACACAATGACGGCGGGGCTCAGGAAGGCGCGGGTGGCGGGGACCCGGCCCCGCCTGCCCGCCCGCCCGCCCGCCGCCAGCCGCCCGTCGCCATGTGCAGGGCCGCGCCCGGAGGCTGAATGACGCGGGGTCGGGGCGCACGCCCGCGCCCTGGGTTGGATTTGGCCACATTTGCATAGCAGGTGCTGATGCTCGTCCATTCTTACTTAAAGAAGTTTTAATATGGGATAAATTACCAGTAATTAGGAGCTGGCGTGGGCGGGAATAAAAGAACCGTGTCGCCCGTCTTCTTACCGCCGCCTGGCGTGGAAGGAGGGGAGGGGAGGGGGGAAGTATGAAGTGAAATTCGGCTTTAAAAGTCTTCTCCTAAAGAAGTGACACCCCTCCCCCCGCCAAAGGAGCAAAGAGAAAACAGGAGGAAACTTTAATCAATTTGATTTTAGACTCTGTTTTGCAGCGAATAAAGCAATAATCCCAGGGATAGTAATACGATTAGCGAGCAAAGATCTTTGAGTCAAAGTCTGGCTGATTTTAAAATGTTAATCCTGGCCCTAATCCACCCTGTTGGCGGGTAGAGGGGCTGCACCGCGAGAGAGACTGTTTTCTTACTCTT
>PVIC010037326.1:0-18140 GCA_004025085.1 Thryonomys swinderianus | reverse complement strand
TGATAGCTCAATCTTGGAAACAACCCAAATGTCCATCAACTGGAGAGTGGATAAAGAAGATGTGGTTTTTTTATAAAATGGAGTATTACTCTGCCATAAAGAATGACAAGATCGATCCATTTAGGTGCAAATGGAGATACCTGGAGGATATACTAATAAGTGAAATCAATAGATCACAGATAGACAATTTCCGGATCTTCTCTTTGGTATGAACACCTGTAGATGCAAATGAGCTCTAGAAAGTATGACAGCTTTTATAGAGTAGGAAATTTCTATAGGAAACTTGGTATGTGAATGTGATGAGGGGAAGGAATAAATACAATACAGAAAGAAAATAAAAGAGCATGTATAAAGAGGATGAGGAGGTGTGGGTGGGTAGGGATATGGGTAAAAATAGAATTAACTTGTGTCATATACTGGTACAAATTCCCCAATGTTATACGTGATTTTGAGATGTATATAAATTGTACCAATAAAGAATTCAATTTAAAAAAAAAGAATTAGGAGGTGCAGCTGAGAAATCAGAAAACAGCCAGGATTCAGATTATATAATGCACTACAGATTCTAGGTAAAAACTAATTTTTTTCTTAGTATGACAGGAAACCTTTAGAGAATTTTTATTAAAGACCACTATATAAAGAATAGACTTCAGGAGCTAAAGATGTAGCTCAGTGATTGATAGAATGCTTGCTCAGCATGTGCAAGATCTGAGTTTCAATCCTAAACACTGCCCAAGGAGGGGAAAAAAC
This sequence comes from Thryonomys swinderianus, assembly GCA_004025085.1. Classification (NCBI taxonomy): domain Eukaryota; kingdom Metazoa; phylum Chordata; class Mammalia; order Rodentia; family Thryonomyidae; genus Thryonomys; species Thryonomys swinderianus. The sequence goes on along the minus strand of PVIC010037326.1, from coordinate 17,390 downwards.
TGCAGGAGGGTCAATTAGGAAGTTCCTAAAGTAGCCTAAGAGAAGAGACTATCTCTATTGTGACAGAAATGAGATGCTAACTGCTTCAAAATGCTGTATGTATTTTAAAGCCAGAATTTATGAAATTTCTTGATACTATGGGTATGGGACAAGAAAACAAGATCAATGTATATATATTCTCCTTTTTTCTTTAAGAGATTTGCATATTTTACTGTTCTTTCCAAAGAACCAACTTTTGGGAGCATTTACTAAAGCTACCTTAAAATACTCTTTTCAGGGCTGAGAATGTAGCTTACCAACACAGACTTTGCCCACCAAGCACAAGTCCCTGAGTTCAATTCCTGGTAGCAAAAATTTTTTTTTAAAAAGTACTTTCTTTCACTAACTTTTGCTTTCATATTTTAAATTCCTTTTACTTTTTATTTTGTTGCTTTTACCTAATTTATTAAATGAGAGTTTAATTCATTTATATGTTACAGTCACTAATAAAATTTTTTAAGACTAGTTTTCTTTACCAGTTGGAACTCTCCACTGGTCCTTGCAGATATCCATTTCTACAAAATCTTACTTCCAATTTTATAGTCAGAGAATGTGTTTCATAGTCAGAGAATGTGCTTCCTCAGTTGCTGCTTTGGAAATACTGATATTTTCTTTGTGAACTACATATACTTAATTTTTGCAAGTGTTCTATCACAGTTTAAATATAAATTCTTTATCTGCAGGCAGAGATATGAAAAAGGATTAAAGAATAAGATGGGAAAGTTATGTACTACACTGATTAAAACTCCAGACTCTGACGTACTGCTTCCTAGTTAAGATATTGGGCAAGTTATTTAAATTCTCTTATCTTACAGATAGCTGTTCTTACAGTTTGGATCTGAAATGTTCCCTTACAGCCATATGCTAAAGGCTTGGTCTCCAACGATGGTGCTTTTAAGAACTAGTAAAAACTCTGGGAGGTAGGTGTCTAGTTAAGATATTTAGGGCAAGGAATTAAGCTGAGTGGTTCCAGTACCTGCCTGGCAAGTGCAAGGTCCCAAGATTGATCCCCCATACCACATAACACATCATGGGGTATGGTGGCTCATGCCTGTAATCCTAGCACCCAGGAAGTAGAAGCAGGAGGACTGCTGTGAGTTTGAGGCTAGCCTGGGCTACATAGTGATTTCAGGGCAAGCCTGAACTACAAAGTGAGAACCTGTCTCAAAAAACTAAAAGAAAAATCAAAAAGAAGGTTAGGCTACTGAGAGTACATCCTTAAAGGGAATACTGGGACCCTGACCCCTTTCTCTATCTCTTTTGGCTTTCTAGCCATCACAACATGAAGTGTTTTGTTCCATCATGTGCTTCCAGAATAATGTTCTGCCTCAACAAAGGACCAAAGCAATGGAGCCACGCACCCACATACTGAAACTGTAGGCCAAAATAAATCTTCCTTATGAGCTCATCACCTCCAATATTTTGTAACAACAATGGAAAGCTGACTAACCCACCTGTACAACAGTTCATGTAAAACCTTCACATGGTACCTGGCATCTAGCAAAGATATTATTAAAAGCTAGTCATTACCATTTAAGAGGCTTTAATACTGTTATTCAATTATTTTTATTTTTCAGATTTAGAAAAATGAAGATATTTATGGAAATTAGAGTTAAACATTGTTCTACTACTTCATCTTTATCTATCCTACTTACTCTTCAAATTTCAATTCAGACATCATCTTTCAAAAGACCCCCACAACCATCTCCTGCCAAGTATCAGTTATGTACCTTTCCTTGGCTTTCCCTCTATAAAATAGTTATAATACTATATCATAATCAAATTATAAAGGGAAGAACTAAGTTGGTCTTTTAATCTTTGTATCTTTAGCCCCTAAAAGATGCCCAATAAATATTCACGGAATGGGGACATAAATCAATATAATAATTACTGTATTAACAAAGAGAGTAAACTGTAATGACTATCTAACCTGCTTTTAGGACATTTAGCCAATGTAAGAGCCCTCTAAGTTTTGAGTTTTATCATCCAGATAAACCATTATCAAAAGGTAAAGAGTTAACTTTCCAAATATACATTTTTTTTAATATGCTCTTTTTTTTAGTATTTTTTTTTTGAGACAGGGTCTTGCTTTGCAGTTCAGGATTCGTATGTAGCCCAGGCAAGCTTCAAATGCCCTGCACTGTGGTATATGATGCCAGGGATCAAACTCAGGCCCTTGAGTTTGCAAGGCAGATGCCAGAACCACTGAGCTAAATTCCCTAAGTATCACAGGGCAGCAAGAGTGACCCTTACACTTCAATCTCAGTACTCATTAGTGGCAGTTCATAATCAATAGGCTCCAGCCCTAAACCACTAGGAATGGAGGCCATCTTGGTTCTTTAAATACATCTAGAAGATTCCTGATAATCTTAAAACTTGACACATTGCTCCAATAGGGATGGAATACTGGTGCAAACTGAGAATATTTGTAGTGTCATACAATAATGAATTGGAGAAAGTTAATCTTTTTGACATAGTCCTCCAGGTAGCTTTCGTAGGAATGGCAGAAATTATCATTAATTAGTAAGAGTAGTGTATAAGGTCCTATAGGATTGTGTACTATTTCAGCAGTACTGAACAATGCTGAAGGTGGATACTTGCCAGTTTACATGCTACAACCAAATCAAGGTCTGAACTAGTAGGGAGAAAAAAAAGAAAGCCATCTCTGAATGCAAACACTGACACTACTAGAAAAATTAGTTAACAGAGTTCCAAAGTGGGGGCAGCAAATAGTCTCACTCTCTGCCTGTATTTAACAACATGGATACAGTGAGGTGTTATCATCCCATGAGAGTGATCAGAAAAAGATATACAATGCCTCAAGAGTATGGTCCTGCTATGAGTTATATCTAGATGTTCCCAAAAAGCACTGTGGGCTCATAAGAGGGGTTTTGGGGAGTGATTAGATCATGTATGTGAGATACTGGAATAGTCCATTGACTCGCATAGTTCTCAGTATAAATGGTGGACCTACTAAAGTGGAAAGACTTATTCTGGATGTGGATAGCACCAACCAATAGGCTTGTATCCTGGATGGAATAAAAAGGAAAGAAGAAGGAAGCTACCTGCTCTCTGCCTGCCATGTCATGAACAATTTCTCCTCTGCCCCTCTGCCATGCCACCCTGCCTTGGAACCAACTGACCATACACTGAAACCTCTACAGACTGTGAGCAAAAATAAACCTTTCTCCCTTTAACTTTTGGGTGTTGGGTGTTGTCACAGTCACAGCAACAACAAAAAATAACTAAGAGAAGGAGGTCTGAAGGTTCCAGTCCAGCCTGAGCAGCACAATTTAAGGGTAGCCTGAGTTACACAGCAAGACCCAGTCTCAAAGGAAAATAAAAAAGAAAATGAAATTACAGAACTACCACTACTACTTCCTACAGCATCTGCTTTCCTTTGTTTTCTTCATGCTATATAATAAACAAGTCTAGCATGTCTCTGAAGTTAAACTTATATTAGAGAAGTCCAGCCACTAAGCAATCTAATAAATAACATCCAAAACACACATAAATACAGCAAAATATTTTATTTCAGTAATGTGTACTAGCAAACATTCTTCAAAAATTGAGTTAGCAATGCTTCATTTTTAAGATACATATCAATATTGCCCCAAATATTTTTCTAATATTAACCAGTAAATAAAATATTTTCTGATGGCCTACTTATTTGATATTAATTTGAAACAAAGTATAATCCCTGAGCAGGTACTACAGGGAATTTCTTTAAAGGTTATTAAACTGTTCTTGCCTAAAAGGAGTAACTAGTCTGGTAATGACAGTTAAAAAGAAGTGAACTCAAGTACAATTTACATATGAAAGTGCTAAACATTCTAAAAGAAATACAAAGTGTAATACTAATTTTCAAAGAGGAAGAAGAGATTACTTTAGGTTATGGCAAACAAACAGTTAAGTGCTACTATAGACTTTTGCATTAATAATTACTCAGATAATCTCTGAAATAAAATTCAAGGAAAGTATACAAAAAAACTTCTTTTCTGCCATCATAAAAAGAAATGTAGAACACTCATCTTGTTTCTTTTTATCTCTAATGCACAGCTCCTAGGCATACTGAATAATTAGAGCTGGTGGTGGTTTTATTTCCTATAAGAAGCTATATTTGAGTGATGGTTTTGTACATCTTAGATATCTAAATTACACTCACTGAGACCCACTTTATTACTTTCTGTACTAATTCTGTAACCTTCACTGCATATCCATAAATTTTTTTCTCTTCCTTATTTATCTTCCTCCACATTCTTGAATTGCCAAGTTTTGGCTATAAACCAAAGTAATAGTTGTTGCATCTTAATGCATGATATTACTGTACATCAACTTCATTTAAATTTCATAAATTACTCCTACATGAACATCATTACTACTCACAACATACAAGTGGTGAAAACCTTACTATAGTTTGAAGAAAGCTTAAGTGCTAAAGAAAAGTAATTTGAGTAAGAAAGTAGGTCCAGTCTAAGACATCCTGAAAACAGAGTAATCTGACTGCACAGATACATGTTCCTTACAAGAAAAACTCTATCACTAAGCAAAAATATAATAGGCAAATAAAAAAGATTGTGGTTAACAGAGAATTACTTTAAATACCAATAAACTAGTCTAAAAAGAAGCATACAGTTAATTAAAATATTAAGATCCATTTATATACAATTTTTAAATCAGACTGCTAAATGAACAATAACAACAAAATCCATGTAGTGAAACAGAAAGAAAAAGGGCTTTGGACACAGATTAACTTATGTTAGCCCCCCCTGGTTCTACCAATGACTAGTGTGTGACTGCATCAGTGCTTAGACTCTGACTCTCAACATCTCTACAGCGAATACACAGAGATGTATGATTGCCTGCCACATAGCAATTGCTAGCCCCAAGCTCTTGTCTTCCTAACAGAATACTAATTTTGAATATGGCACCAATGTGCCTAAAACATTAACTTCTCAAACACTTAGAAACCTATGATTGACATGTGCACCACTTATAACCAATGAAATGAAAACATAAGGCTTGTAGACAAAGTTTTAAGGAAAATACTATTTTTTCTGGTAAAGAGTCATACTGTAATCACAGGGGAAAAAAGCCATTCTCAAAGATAGCAGAGAAGAAATACATGGAAGGAATCTATGCCCCTCATGGCATTTTGGAATTGCCATAAATCCTAGATTAGTTATATTTAAATATTCTATTTCCTGAAGAAAAGAGTCCTATTGATTAAACCAATGTACTTGGGTTTCTATTATATGCCAATGAACATAATCCTAACAAAGTACGTAAAAAGATTTCAGAAAATGATCCCAAAGCCAGGTCAGTAAAAGCAACTACTACACAAAAGTTATCATTTAACAAAACTTGTTAAATGATTCATCAGTGACTCAATGGAACATTGCAATATCAACTAACACAAAAGACCCAGTTGTTAAAAAATGGGTCTTTTGGGCCAGAGATTTAGCTCAGTGGTTCTGGCCTCTGCCTCACAAGCCCAAATTCCCTGGTTTGATCCCAGTAACCACATACAACAATACCGGGCATGGTGATTCATGACCACCAGCAATCAGTACCACGTGCCACAGTGCCAGGCATGGTGGCTCATGCCTATAATCCCAGCACTTGGAAAGCAGAGGCAGGAGGATTGCTGCATTCCGGCTTGCCCAAGATACATAATGAGCTCAGGGCCAGCCTGAACTACAAAGCAAGACCCTGTCTCAAAAGAAAAGGGGGGGGGGTCTTTTATTTATTTTCATTAAAACTCCTAAAGTGAGAACTAAAGAGTGATGAGTTTTAATCATGAACTATGTCCTTAATGAAGTAGAAATGTGAGGAAAATACAATTTGGTGAACATTGTACTATTACCATTTACTTTTTATTAATATTTACAACTTACCCATAATCATAATATGGAAACACTATCCTAAATGCTAGTTAACTATTATGACTTTCAGAGAGCTGCTAAAATTAGATAAAAATAATGGCCCAAGTAAGGGAAAGAGTGTAAGTAAATACAAGCAGAACTAAGAATTATATTTCTAATGAAACAAAATGTAAAATGTGACTATGCTAGATCAAATCAAGATTAAGAAAAAATTTTAAATACCATCTCCAACTTTAATAAAATTACAAAATGGACAGTCAAAAGAGAACCCTATCAAAACAATCACCTGGATCAGAATGTGACCTGAAATAGTTAGATAACAAAATAATCAGGAAAAAGCCAATAAACTATCAAGACAGAGTCAGGAAATAAAACTGGGATAAAGAAGAGAAAAAATGGGCAGAAGGAAAGGATTAACTAACTTGTAACTTTAAACTCAACTCATCTATACTTTGTCAGCTCTCTTCCTACCCCCTAAAGCAGTAATGATGAACCTTTTAAGGCTTTCAATGGAACAAGCAGCTCAATGTGGCACATATGCCATAGGTTGCCATGACACACCTAACACTTATGTATTATCACTTTTAAATCTTTTCTTCTACAAATTACCCCATTTCTCCTCTTTAATACTATAAAATCAACTGTAAGAAAAATGGATTCACCTTGAGACCATAATATTGTTTATCAAAGGACTACTATCTAAACTATATAAAGAACTTTAAAAAGTCAGCTCCCCCAAAATTTAGACCCAATTCAAAATGGGCATCTGAAATGAACATTTTTCAGGAGAAGGCAGCAAACAAACATATGAAGAAATGTTCAATATCACTGTGTCATTTAAGATGCAGATGAAAACAACACTGAGATTCCATCTCACTCCACAAAGAACGCTTGCTATCTCAAAGTCAACCAACAGCAAATGTTGGTGGGGCTTCAGGGAAAAAGAATCCTTCTCCACTGTTGGTGGGGATGCAGACTGGTACAACCACTGTGGAGATCAGTGTGGCTATTCCTCAAAAAACTAGAACTTGAGGTCCTATTTGACCCAGCTATCCCTCTGCTAGGTATCTACACAAAAGAATTAAAAGAAACAGCCGGGCATGGTGGCTCACGCCTGTAATCCCAGCACTCAGGAGGCAGAGGCAGGAGGATTGCTGAGTTGAGGCTTGCCTGGGCTACATAGTGAGCTGAGGGCCAGTCTCAACTACAAAACTAGATCCTGTCTCAAAAAAAAAAAAAAGAATTATAAAAGAATCATACCACAGTGACATACGTGCACCCATGTTTACAATAGTTCAGTTTGTGATAGCTAAATCTTGGAAACAGCTCAAATGCTCAACAATGGGAGACTGGATGAAGATTTTTTTTTTTTTTTTTTTTTTTTTTTTGCTTTTTGGAGACAGGGTCTCGCTTTGTAGTTCAGGCTGGCCCTGAGCTCACTATGGTGCCCAGGCAAGCAGCCGTGAACTCAGCAATCCTCCCGTCTCTGCCTCCCGAGTGCTGGGATTACAGGCGTGAGCCACCACGTCCGGCATTGTGGTATGCGGTGTTGATTGTTGGTGGGCGTGTCTCCATGCCCAGCATTATATGTGGTTACTGGGGATCGAACTCAGGTCCTTGGGCTTGCGAGGCAGGTGCCGGAACCACTGAGCTAACCCTCCGGCCCAAAGATGTTTTTTATAAAATGGAGTATTACTTAGTCATAAAGAATGAAAAGTTTGAGTCATTTATACTCAAGTGGATGTAGTAGGATATACTCATAAGTGAAATAAAATAGGACACAGTTGTGTAAATACCGCATCTTTTGTCTAACATGAAAAACTGAAGGTGTAAATGAATGCCAAAATGTATGACAGATAATGCAAAATAGGAAGAAAATGTGCAAAAGGAAAAAAGAAAGGATGGGTAGGGGAAAGTAAGGAAGGGAAAGAAAAAATTTAATAGTAGTAAAAAAGGAAACAAAACTCACCTATATGGGGGGGCTGTAGGCAGGGCAGAGGAAAAGGGAAAAAATGAGAATCAAGATGTGTCATGTACAGGTACAAATTCACAGTGTTGAACGTGATCATAATGTATGTATAAAATGTACCAAAAAGCTGTGAATCAAAATGAACTTTTTCTCTTTATAATTTGGGTTTTTGTTATGGCAATGGAAAGCTAGCAGTAAATAAAGATATAAGCTGAAGGAGATTATCAAAGTAGTATAAACTGAGTGCATGTAAGTACTTAGAATTGACTGGTGTATTTACTATAGAGAGGTCACTAAAGTCCTTCATAAGAACAGTTTCAGGGCCGGAGGGTTAGCTCAGTGGTTCCGGTGCCTGCCTTGCAAGCGCAAGGTCCTGAGTTCGATCCCCGGTAACCACATATAATGCTGGGCGTGGAGACGCACCCACCAACAATCAACACCGCATACCACAGTGCTGGACGTGGTGGCTCACGCCTGTAATCCCAGCACTCGGGAGGCAAGGACAGGAGGATTGCTGTGTTTGCGGCGGCTTGCCTGGGCACCATAGTGAGCTCAGGGCCAGCCTGAACTACAAAGCAAGACCCTGTCTCAAAAAGCAAAAAAAAAAAAAAAGAGCAGTTTCACTGAAATAATGATGGTAAAATTCTTACTGGAAAGGATTCAAGACAGAAATCCAACAACATAAATCATATACATAAAAGATTTTTCGTTACAAGCCAGACAAACCTGTAATCCCAGCACTTGGGTGGCTGAGGCAGGGTGACTGCCATGAGTTTGAGGCCACCCTCACCTACACAGAAGTGCAAAGCCATCCTAGACTTTGTCTCAAAAACAAACAATAAGATTTTTCATTACAGTGTTATTTATTATTGCAACATACTGGAAACTTATGTTTTGGCACATTCCTATACCCAAATACAGGAGACTGACTGAATTAATCATGGCACAGATACACTACTGAGTTTGGGTACTATATAATCATTAAAAATAATAGAGATCACTACAGAACCATATGAAATTGCTATGATCTGTTAAGTAAAAAGGCAAAGAGCAAGAGTACTATAATAGCCTATAAGATTATAATAACCTATATTAAGAGGAATAAAAAATACATAGGTATATGCTAATTTTTAGAATGAAAACACAGGATAAGTCACAAACAAGTGGCAGCCAATGTATAAAAACAGAAACTTTACGCATTTTAAAATCTAGAAGCTACCTATAAAGCACAAAGACTCTTCTAAAAACTTGCCAGTGTGGGTACCAAGCCATTTTGACAAAACAAATCTGTGAAGCCAATGGTGGGCAGAAATAAACTAAAACAGGAACAAAACTGCAAATAAATTAGACCAATTCAGACTCAAACTCCAGTTACTAAATACAGAAATTTCCCTGTCTGCATTATACAACCAAAACTTAAGGAAATTAGGAAGAAAATGTGACCTAAACTTAATAGATTATTATCACCTACTGTTTCTCAGCTCCAAATCTATTTTTTGCTGCTCTGTGCAAACAGATTTGAGCCTTTTAAATATTTTTTTCTTCTTTTATCAGTTGATACAACATTAAACTTTGTGAGTAAAAAGTACTGGAGAGATCTATGAGAAGAAAAAGTTTTATTTCTGGGTTCCAGTACACGTGGCTTCTCCTGTACCTAAATCTTTACATTACTAATAGCATCTCTAGCATTAAACTGCTTACTACAGTGTGTATAGCTTCACCAGTACTGTCCTCCTCTATTCCATGGCTGTCTGTAGTTTCCCTTGGCTGGTTTCTAGCAAATTCTAGAGGGCAGATTTCAAGAAAATTCTGCCAGTGTGGAATCAATGTTATTTTCCATCACACTCTTCCTTGAACATTCTATCTCAGTATAGAAGTATGGCTTCAAATCTGTTATTTCTATACCTTTCCTGATCAGGTGATCCTTTATCATTATAATTCCCTGTTATAGTTAATCAATCTTTACATTAAATGTTCCTTGTCCAAATCACTATAAGGTTTCTCTCTCATGACTGAACTCAAATGGATACAGAAGCCAAACCAAGCAATACTTAATGTATAACTCATGTCCATACAATCCAAAACCTGGTAAAACTAATTTATGACAGTAGAAGTAAAGAAAAAAAATGATTTCTGCCTTGTTTGTCAGGGAAGGTAAAGAACCAGATAGAAAGAGGCATGAGGAAACTTTCTTAGAGGATAGCTGTTGACACAACATTAAACTTTGTGAGTAGAAAGTACTGGAGAGATCTATGAGAAGAAAAAGTTTTATTTCTGGGTTCCAGTGCAGTTCTATGTCTTGTTTGAGGTAATAGTTACATACATTATAAAATCTCATTAATATGAAAATAGATATATTTTTGCATTTTATTTCATTTGAATCATACATCAATTAAAAGGAAAAAAATGAATCCAAGGTTCCACACAGAAATGATTATATCATTGAAGTAAGAAGGTAGGAGAATGAGCCTGGAGCTTTGAGCTGTTCCAGAAAAAAAAACACTCAAAATAATAATCAGAACACATAATCAGGAATAAGCCTAAAGCTGTTCCCATTGGCCAAATCAGAAAATTGCAGCATCAAAATAAATTATATAGATCATACCCCACTAAATAAAATCAACTTATTAAGTTCATACTGTTGATTAAGGAAATGAAGTAGGGAAATTTAGCTGGCTCTTTCTTGTAATAGAACATTAACTATAAAATCAAAATAACTAACTGTGCATCATTACTTTGCAACAACCATTACTTTGCAACAAACTTAATAACTAATTATTAATGGGTGGGAAACAAGTGAATGAAATTTTGATAAGCAACAAACTTACCTTATTTCAAAATATCTCAACTGTCTCTCAACAAGTTATTTACATATAACAAAAACAGTAACTTTATAGTGAAGAAATCAGATGGTAGTTTTCTTAACCAACTAATCAAAATTAAAATCACACTGATGTATTCCTGTCTCACACACACACACACACACATACACACAAAAACATAACCTGAGAAAAAAGACAAAATAATCTGTAAAATAACTGGCTGTGTTGTTCAAAAATATCAATGCCAAAAAAAAAAAATGAGAGGCAGACTGTCCAGATCAAGTAAGACTAAATCTCCAATGAAATATAATGCATAATATTGAAATGAATCATGGGCTGGGGAGACAGAATAGAGATATACTGTGGTAAGAGATATTTGAATATAACTTATAGATTACATAATACCATTATTTCAACATTAAATTTTTTCATTTTTGGATTTTATAAGAATATTTGTGTTCTTAGGAAACAGGAGTTATTTAGGTATAAAGAGAGGCTGACTATACTCTTAGATGATTTAGAAAAAATTCACATAGGAAAATAATAACAAATATCAAAAAAGTTAACAATTGGTGAAACAGCACAAAGGAGATTCTTGGGTACCATTTTCTAACTTTCTTATATGTTTTCATTTCAATTTTAATATATGTGCTGCTGAAGTGAACACATTCATTTCAAAATAAAAAGTTTAAAAGAATAGGAAAAATAAAACAGAAAAGAAGATGAAAACCTAAGGATCTGCTACAAAGTAGAACACAGAAATTAGGTAGTAGTTGGAGGAAGAAGTGAGGTTAAGAGAAATGGGTTTTTAAAAAACATAATAAAGGGCTGGAGATTTAGCTCAGTGGTTCCAGCACCTGCCTTACAAGTGCAAGGTCCTGAGTTCCATCCTGGTAACCACATACAACAATGCTGGACGTGGTGGCTCACGCCCACCAGCAATCAGTACCACATACCACAGTGCCGGGCACGGTGGCTCATGCCTGTCATACCAGTACTCGGGAGGCAGAGACAGGAGGATTGCTGTGTTCAAGGCTTGCCTGGGCTACATAGTGAGCTCAGGGCCTGCCTGAACTACAAAGCAAGACCCTGTCTCAAAGAAAAAAAAAAAACATAATAGAAATTAGATGTTTGAATGCTGATAAGAATGAGTTAGAAATGAAAAATATGAAAGAGAAAAAATGCTGCAGCAATGTTTTTGAGTGGGTAAGAGCAGATGATCCAGTTCACAAATGGAAGGACTGCCTAACAAATGAAGCATGTACAGTTCTTGATGACTGTCAATGTGTGGATGTAAATGCTAATTGAGGGGCAGATGTGACTGCATTTCTACAGAACTTCTTTCAACATTTTCAGTAGAGTAGAAAGAAAAGTCATTAGCTAAGAAAAAGAGTAAAGAGAAGAGTAAGGTAAGAAAAGTGTGAAAAACTTCCCACTTTTCCACCTCTGAGGCTAACAACTGTATGACATAATTACCTGGCTGGATTATGGTCTCAACTTGAGGTTTGTAGTCCTGAATTTAAAATGAAACCACTCAGTAAAGCTGTGTGCTGTTCGCTAACCACATTCAACTTCATGGGTAAAGAAATGAAAAGAGTGGAAAGTTGGATTTGGCTAGGAATGTGATTTGGATCAACAAGGACAATGAATCAAAAAAGAGGAATGTTATGGGTAGAAGGGGAGCACTTAGTAGGAAAGCACTTGCCATGCATGCCCAAGGGTTTGGGTTCAATTCCCAGCACTGGAGGGAAAATAAAGGAAGAAATTCTGTCAAAAGTATATTCAGGGATAATTGTGATTGATGTAAACTGAGTAAAGAAGAGAACAGGATATGGAGACAGTAAACCAGTATGAAATGATGATAGATTCAATGCATTAGAAGTCTCAATGTATTTAAAAGATCACTGAAGTCAGAGTCTTAGAAGGAGAAAGATAAAAATATGCCAAATTGGGCCGGAGGGTTAGCTCAGTGGTTCCAGCACCTGCCTCACAAGCGCAAGGTCCTGAGTTCGATCCCCGGTAACCACATATAATGCTGGGTGTGGAGACTCATGCCCACCAACATATCAACACTGCACACCACAATGCCAGGTGTGGTGGCTCACGCCTGTAATCCCAGAACTCGGGAGGCAGAGACAGGAGGATTGCTGAGTTCACGGTGGCTTGCCTGGGTACCATAGTGAGCTCAGGGCCAGCCTGAACTACAAAGCTAGACCCTGTCTCAAAAAAAAAAAAATGCCAAATAGTGGTCAGGAAGTGAGATGCATGAAACTAAAATTATAGAGATTCTATAGTTACTAATCAAAATCTACAGTACAACTATGAGGCACTGTTAAGACAGACTAGAAGATAACATCACCAGAGGAGGCAAATTCAAAGGACTAAATGTTTAAAATATCATCTATATAACTGATCTAAGAATTACAGTCAGAAATGGCACTAGTGAAAAAGGAAGGGAGTCATAAGGAGAGGGGGAATCCTGGGCAACAGAGAATTTGGCTAACTTTTTGACCCCCAGTTCCTGGGAGGGAGTCTAAATCCTGGTAATTTCCTGTGTATAGCAAAATCTATTTTAACTCATGGTAGGGTTCATGGTGAGTCCCTAGATAATTTGTGGTAATAAAATGACTCAAGATGGGGGTTGGCTACATCAGAAAGATGTGATTAGATGCTCAGGCTTTAAGCCACGGGATATAAGAAAGGGAATAAAAAAGGGAAGTAGAGACTGAGTCCAATCAGTAGCCAAATATTCAATCAATCATGTTTTATTACAAAGTGTTTGAGAATAAATTCAGGAAAGCAAATGTAATGACAGACTATGGGTATTAAACCAGTAGAAGAACTAAGGATATAAAGATCTCAGGGAAGAGAAGTTTAGTAAAAAGTTCCAAGGAGGTCAAAGAATTAAAGTTGTTGGGTACTGTAAGTAAGCCAGAAAAACAGAAAGTGCAAGATGGAAAGTAAAACGTCAGAAGCTGATACAAATCATACTAGTGAAAGCTGTGATCATTCCTAATAACTTAAGACAATGACTTTCCAACCTGGCTAAATATTAGCTTGAAAAACTGTTAAAAATAACATCAAACGAACTCAGAATCTACAGAAGTGAAACTCAGTCATCTATGACTTTTCAAATAACACCTCAAATAATGGCAATACATTGGGGGGCTTATCTGCATAGGATATACTACAGAAACAAATGGCTAAGACAGACAAAGTCACTACAGAAAAGGACAGTAGGAGGCCAAAGTATTAGAAGCGTCATCTGTCAGATACTTAAGTTATAAATAATTACAACTGGAGTAGAAGGAGAGTGGCAATGAACTTAGAAGTTCTAGATACAGCAAGGAGAAGAGAATACTTCATTCTTAATATGAGGAACCACCACTAAATAACTCTTGAGGAGGAGTGACTTCAGAGGAAGAGCCAGGTTTTTAGGAAATGAAGGTATTATTTAGAAAGGAGGCTAAAAAATAAAGGGAGTGGGCCAGAGATTTAGCTCAGTGGTTTCCACACCTGCCTAGCAAGCACAAGGTCCCTGGTTCAGTCCCCAGTAATCACATACAACAATACTGGTTGTGGTGACTCATGCTCACCAGCAATCAGCACCACACACTACAATGCTGGGCATGTTGGCTCATGCTTGTAATCCCAGGACTTGGGAGGCAGAGGCAGGAGGACTGCTGAGTTTGAGGCTTGCCTGGGCTACAGAGTGAGCTCAGGGCCAGCCTGAACTACAAAGTGAGACCCTGTCTCAAACAAACAAACAAACAAATAAATAAATGGAGTTTTGCAGATATTGACAATTGAGGTCCAAAAGGCACAAATAAACAGTTCTATGGCCATCAAGGGGTAAAAATTGGAATCAGACAAGAGAGATGAAAGAAAGAAAAGATCAGACCCAACTAATGAAAAATAACAATAGGAATTCTTAAAACACAAATAATTACGTTTTTAACCCTACTATAATAATTGTTTTTTAACATGCACATACACACACACACACAAAGAAAAGGTCTGTAAAGTTAGAAAATGCTTTCCTGAATCCAGCTACATTCTAAAAGATTTTTTAAAGTTAATTTCAAATAAAAATGTCACAAAAGGTACTAAGGTCAATCCCATAAAACTATTATAAGAAAAGAGAGAACAAAGTAACATCCCTACTGATGATAAAAGCATGACAGAAAGATACGGCTACATAATGGAACAAATCTGTAACATGCTATTTCAAAAGAAGCTAAAGTATCTTAAGAAAATGACATAAGACATGAAAGAAAAAAGAACTGTAAAAATTCAAAATAAGATGGCACAACTTAACTTTAACAAGAATTAAAAGGAAAAATCAGTCTATACATTTAGACAAACTAGACATGGTGGTATATACCTACAATCCCACCTATTTGGTAGCCTAAATTTGAGGCCAGCCTAAGCACTCTAGCACTCTGTCTTACAAAATAAAAAGGGCTCAAGATAAGTTCAGCACTCCCTGAGTTCAATCCCCAGTTGGAATTAAAGAATAAAGGAAAAGGAGAGTGGAGGGAGGAAAGGACAGAGAAAGACAGGGAGAGGAGGAGGGAGGGAAAGGTTAGCTAAGAAGAATAAACAAAAACAGAATCTTTTAAGAAAAACAGAAGAGGGCTGGAGATTTTGCTCAGTGGTATGGTGCCTACCTTGCAAGCACAAGGGCCCGAATTTGATCCCCAGTGCGAGAGAAAGGAAAGAAACAAAGAAAGAAAGAGACACACAGACAGACAGAGACACAGAGAGACAGAAAGAAGAGAGGAAGGAAGGAGGAAGGAAAAGGGAGGGAGGGAGGGAGGAGGGGGGAGAAAAAGGAAGGAAGAAGGAAGGAAGGAAGGAGGAAGGAAAAGGGAGAGAGGAGGGGGGAGAGAGAGAAAGAAAGAAGGAAGGAAGACAGAAAGAAAGATAAGAGAGAAAAAGAAAAACTGAAGATTTAAAAAAATGAAAATCTTAAAACTCAAAAAGGCAGAAAGGACTTCAACATTACAAATATTAAAATGAGATAAAGACAACTGGACATGTAAAATGAGTCCCTGAAGAAAATTAAAGAGAGAAATAGAACAAATTATTGCAAAAACAGTAATTCAAAAAAACTACTTAACAGTGTTTTTGAAACTTTATTTTAGAAATTACCATGCACACCTGAAAATATTAACTCAGAATGACCAAAAGGTCACATTCCAATAAAATTATTGAATTTTACAAAGTTGGAAAAAGAAAGGAAAACCTGGTCCCAAAGTGATAACACAGATCTGTATTATGTGGAGTAAGAGTCCAAGAAATAGCGAGCATTACTGGGTTTCTTGTGGATATGAAAAGGATAAAATGGCCAGGCGTGGTGGCTCATGCCTGTAATCCCAGCACTTGGGAGGCAGAGACAGAAGGATTGCTGAGTTCGAGGCTTGCCTGGGCTACATAATGAGCTCAGAGCTAGCCTGAACTATAAAGCGAGACCCTGTCTCAAAAAAAAAAAAAAAAGATAAAATGCACAACAAGGTTACACTTGATAATCTTAGGTCACATAAAGATTTATGTAAGACTACATGTATAGAAAATAAAATAACTAGTTACTTATAAGGAAAGCGGAATCAAACTAGCATCAGACTTCTCATCGATCACATAAGATGCTTGAAGACAGAAAGCAGAAAGCATGTACATGTCGGGGGGGAGATTATGATCTAGTAACATTATATCCAGTCAAGATATCATTCACTGAACAAGATAAAGGAAAGGTATCCTCATTCAAGTGAGAATTCAGAAATTATGCCATATATACTATTGAGCAAATTATTCCAAAGTTTTGTCAAAATATTTTTGGTATTTAATAAATATGCACCTCTTTTCTTTCTAGTCTTCGCCACTTTCAGAGTTGCAGATACCCAAATAGATTCAGCCAAATCCAAGAACAATTATCTCAGTATGGCTAGTCCTGAAATATGGTAGAGAAATGGCTCAAAGACACTTAGATTCTAAGAAACACACAATTTTGCCAAGACACATAAGAAAGGCCTCAAAAAGATTTAAACCAACCTCTCCAAAGAAATAAGCACCTAAGCAGAGGTCCACATGGTCCCCACATAAAACCAAAGCAGTCCAAACAAAACATATTCAAAAAAGGTCTCAGCTCTAAATTGGAGGATACCATCCATATTATCAATCCTAGACCCTCGAAATATGTTAACGTTCACACTGTACCAGATTTGAACACTAAAAAAGATTAGCAGTGAGGACAAGGTTAAGACCAACGACCCATAAATCACCCCCTCAAGATTCTAAAATACTTTTGTGAAAACCAAACAATTGTGTAAAACTTGGATTACTGTTCACAGAGGAAGCATCTCCCTGTATCATTTTGTACAAACATCAACATTAAACCCTCAACTCTCCCCAGAGAGAAAATCATAGTTACCTCAACATTTGATTGTATAATGTTAATATTAAAATATCCTTGCTTTTAGGATGCCCGCTGTCACCACTCTTGTTCAATATAGTACTGGAAACATTAGCCATAGCAATCAGGCAGGACAAAGATATAAAAGGAATAAAGATAGGAAAGGAAGAAGTTAAACTGGCATTATTTGCTGATGATATGATACTCTATCTTGAAGATCCTAAAAACTCAACCAAGAGACTGCTAGACTTAATTACCAAATT
>PVIC010037325.1:0-18155 GCA_004025085.1 Thryonomys swinderianus | reverse complement strand
AGACAATTTCCGGATCTTCTCTTTGGCATGAACACCTGTAGATGCAAATGAGTTCTAGAAAGTAGGACAGCTTTTATAGAGTGGAATATTTCTATAGGAAACTTGGTGTGGGAATGGGATGAGGGGAAGGAATAAATATGATACAGAAAGAAAATAAAAGAGCATGTATAAAGGGGGGAGGAGGGGGGAGTGGGTAGGGCTATGGGTAAAAATGAGAATTAACTTGTGGCATATACTGGCACAAATTTCCCAATGTTATATGTGATTTTGAGATGTATATAAATTGTACCAATAAAGAATTCAATTAAAAAAAAAAAAGAAGTGTTGGCCATGCATCCTCCAAGGACAGTGGGCGGCGAGCCTCCCCGGCTCCTCGCTTCCGGTACTCACCACGCCCTGACTCCCACCTTTCCGGTTAACTTGCTCTGAGGTCACCAGCGACCTCCACTGTCCGTTCCAGGGAATTTTTCTATGTTCTTCCTTTGAACTACTTGTGATATTTGATGCTAGGACCCTCCCCTTGTCCTCTCTCACCACAGCCCCTTATGCGGACCGCGCCCCGTGGGTTGTTAGCATTATTGTTGCTGTTATTATTTGCTGTGTCGTGTGTGCTCCTTCCAGCGTATGTTAAGAGACTTCATGATCTGTAGCCAGTTAACTCGTCTCTAAGATTGTACCGTGCGGATGTAGACCTTGGGATACTTACTACCCAGGAAAACAAACACAGAGTAGTGCACGTGGATCTGTGTGTGGGTCTTGCTGGTGTCCTCAGCAGTCCGGAGCCCTGACCAGAGTCCCCCCAGGGAGCCCTGTGTTGGGGCTCGACATCCACTTCCCTAGGCAGGGCCGGTCCCAGGACAAACAGGAAGCATCTCTGAGGCATAAGCACAGGTCTGCTTTGGCGCTGTCGGGAAGAGACTGGGGCACGTGGGTGACTCTTCGGATCGGATTTTTTCAGAATCCGGAGCTGAGTCGTCACACTTCCCCGCCAGCTCTCCCTGCGCTGTTTCCAGGTACGTGCGGCTGCTTCCTACTTCACAGAAGCCCCCGCTGAAGACGGTGCTGCAATGGCTCTTGTTCTTGTCGCACTTAAGCGCTTGCCCCAACTCGGTCCAAAGGTGACCCTGGGGGCTGGAGACATGCCCCCTCTGCTACGAGTGCCCGAGAACAACAGTGGAATGCAGCATTGCTTGGAGGCTGGCCACTTTCTGCCACTTTGGAGAAGGTTTGATCTAGATTTCAAAAAATCTTCCTGGTAGAAAATCAGACTTCACTTGCTAAAGATGGAAATTTTTGGTATCTTTTTACTGCAAAGGCTTTATCCTTTGCCTCTGGTGCTGGAAAAAGTCAGAAGTTGGCGACTCTGCCAGCTGTGTGGAAAACTGATGAGAAGGAGTTGCTGGTGAGCAGGCCAGGCCCAGATCGCTCCTTCTAACATTTATGCACAGATGTTTCTTCCTCCTCTAAGCCACCAGATCACCACAACTCTCATCATGAGCCTCATAAAAATGGAACCTCAGGATCCCCGTGTGCAGCCATCACCTAACAGCAAAACCTCTCTCAGAAGGAAACAACTGCACAACCATGAGGCAGACCTGAGAGGCGGAGAGAGGGCCAGTGACCTGAGGAGGAACACACGGCCCAGGAACGAGCTGGCTTCCGGTCCCCCTCCCCGTCTAAGGGACCAGCTCCCTACAAGAGTGTGTAGGGCTGGTTCTGCCAGGACCGAGTCTGGAATGATTTCCAAGGAGGGACAGAGGAGGCGGAGCAAACAATCACACCTGTGTCTGTACATGTGATTGAGTGAGTGTCGTTGGCCTGAACCCACCGTTGCGGATCTTTGGATCCCGTTGTTCGGCTTTGGTGCTGAGCTCTGGTCACTGAGCTTCCTGCAGGCATGAAAGGCTCGGCAAATCCTTGTGGCCCGAGCCGGCTATTGTCAGATGCAATGGTCTCCAGGTCCTCCTCCTGGAGGACCGATACGTGTCCTAATAAATCTGTGCTTTACCTTTCCATGGGGACATCCGGTCCAGCTCGTAACTAAAGTCAAGGTGAAACTTCAGAAGTAACCAGAAGCAGAAACCTGAAGACGGTTACAAACATTTCCGCAAAGGCACCCTTGAATCCTTCCCCCAAGATGTCTCACCAGCTCCCTGTGCCATCCCCAACCCTACACACCACCTGCAAAGATAGTGCACTACCATCTAGACGTCAGGGTTGCCCTTGGGCACCAGACTCCCCATGTGGTTAGCTCTTCCTTACTACCAGCCATGCTCTTGCGTGAAGAAGCAGGATCGACTTCGAGGAGCAGCTGATGCTTCTCGGGGCCCACAGAGCCTGGAGCTCCATCCACCTGTGTCCTCCCCTTCCCTGCTCCCCTAGATCGTGTATGTAAGATTGTGCTATTGTCTAAACCTGGTCTCTGGAGGAACCGACCCCGGGTAAGTCCCTTCCTGGGGTCCGTGTCAATGGTTGTAAACTCTGTGCATCCAGAGGTCTTACAAACACAAGTCTGCATTGGCACTGGGCCCAGGGAGATGAAGAGTCACTATGGTTAGAGTTGAGATGTGGGAACCTGGGAATAAATGGACTCTGTGTCCCCGTGCTCTTGTCAAGTGAATAAAAGCAAGGGCAAGGGCAAGGGCAAGCCCCGCGCTGGGTCATTGGTCAGGGGTTGTCATAATAAAGAGGGCCAGATGGAGGCCTATGAAACTTCTCTAACCCCACATGTTCCTGGTGAGAAGATGGCATGAACAATGTTTTAGATATATGATACCCAGAGAGGATGTGGGACGTTCTAGGATCCATTCGGCTGCCATCTTAAGCTGTGGGGACCTCAGAGAACTATAGTGGGAAGGGATGGGATAAATATGGCACTTACCAAACAGGACTTTCTCTTCTCCTTCTTTGATGAGGAGACCATGAGGTCAACATAGGAGAGGCGGCTGCCCTGCCCCCAAGAAGATATCAACCTTTGGACTTGATATATGGTTCTTTCATCTGGTCCAGGAAAAGGAACTTGTCCCAGAAAGTCAAAGGATGGGCCTAGTGAAGGGCAGGCCTCAGGTGCTCCTATGAAGAGTTAATGCAGCTCAGACAGCCAGGATGCTCTGGAGCACTTGAATAGCAGGAATGAAGAAAGAGACATTCCACTCAAAGAGAGGGCTCGAGGACCTCGGAGGCGTCTCCTGCCTGTCAATGGTAATGCTCTACGATGAGGACCCAGGACCCAGTAATCCTGCAGCCCACACATCACAAGACCCATAATAGGCCCCCACTGTTTACACCCACATGTCATCAGGGACATCCTCTCCCAATATTAGGGCAAACTTACCCTTCTCCAGACCACTACACTTACATACGCACAGCCGACAATGTCTACAACTTGTCCTGTATAGTGTGTGGTTCCTTGCTCTCTGCCTGGTGCTAGAGGGCCTCATGCATACAAGCCATGAGCTGCAGCCCAGCCCAAGACACAGCTCTTAATTTCCCACTTTTTTTTTTTTTTTTTTTTTTTTTTTTTGAGACAGGGTCTCGCTTCGTAGTTCAGGCTGGCTCTCAGCTCACTATGGAGCCCAGGCAAGCTTCGAACTCAGCAATCCTCCTGTCTCTGCCTCCCGAGTGCTGGGATTACAGGCAAGAGCCACCATGCCCAGCAATTTCCCACCTTTCTTACAGACACGACTCACCTTTAGCCCTTCTTGTTTGATTGATTACAACATCTTACCTCCCTCAAAGGAAAAACCCGACAACCCTCACAGGCTTTGGGCGGGTAGCTTCTGCCGGCACATTTATTCCTGAGACCCAGGTCTGCCCTGCAGAGGGCTCCTGCCTGCCCAGCACCCCAAAGCCTTCATTTCTACTCCCCCACAGCGGAGAACGAGGACCAGGAGATTATCGTTCCTTCCTGATACACGTTCTTCTTGTAAATATGGATTAAATAATAAACATATATATATATGTATGTATGTATGTATGTATGTATACACACACACACACACACAAAGACACTGGTAAATAGTTACCTTAAATCAATCCTAAGGCTTCCCTCATAGTAGATATCTTGCTGGGTTTTGGTTACATGTGGGCAAATGGGTTTATAGAAACACATGTTACTGTGTCCTTTTCACCTCTGACCTGGACCTCTCTTCTTCTTCTTCCTCTTCCTCTTCTTCTTCTTCTCTTTGTTCTCCTCCTTCTCCTTCTTCTTTCTTCTTCTTCCTTCTCCTTCTCCTTCTTCTTTCTTCTTCCTCTTCTTCTTCCTTGCCCTTCTCCTTCTTCTTTCTTTCTTCTTCTTCTTCCTCCTCCTTATGTTACTGTCCAGCTTTAATTTCCACCAGTCGCATGAGTGTGACAGGGTAGCTGCTTGTCTTTGCCCTCCCTGCTTTTGTGTGCTGTGGGAAACGGGAAGGATACTTGGAACCTTTGCATCAGATTCTAGTCTCCTGTGAGTCGACGGCACATGGCGAAATAATAATAATTACACAGAAATGAGGCTTCGAGAAGCTGAGCTTGAGCCTGATCCATGCTATTCTGGGTAGCAAAAGACCCCAGGCCCCACCATCATTTTCATCCTAGTTTCCTTTACAGCTTATGTCTTTTCTGTCTTATTCAAGAAATACTCCCCTGGCCTACGATCATAAAAAATATTAATCACTGCCATATCTTTTATTCAGCACCTCTCCAGGAACAAAATGTAACAGACTCCCAGGACAGAGCAGACACCCACAATAGTCTTAGAGATGCTATGCAGGTGAAGATCCCACAGGGCAGCGCAGACACCGGCCATGGTTTAGTTCTGCCCGGAAGCATCACACCATGCGGGACCACCAGAGCCTTTGTTGTTAGCAGAGGTGAAGGTGAGTTGAGTCCAAAGTCCATCTGTACCAGGAAGCCCTGATTAATTTCGACCTTTGAATTATTTCTCTCACACAGGTTGGTTCCCAGCAGTGTACTACTGACCATTGTGACTCTTTACCATTTTCTGGTTTTCTTATGAGTTGATTTGTGTTCCATAAAAGAGAGTCATTTCTTTTCAGTGGTGAGTACTGCTCACAAACACATTCTCATCGTCTTCAGCTTAACTTTAACTTCACAAAATCCTTTGTTACAGAGAAGGGTTACTTGACTGCCGGTCTGAAGCATCACCATACTCAATTTATAACTGAGCAGAGTGTCTGCAGCCATAGCGTCTGGGATCGCTTGCTCTGCCCCCGGCAGCCCTGTTACTGCACCTCGGTATCTTCTTTCACAAGGTGGTGTGACCAGTCTCTACCAAGTAGAGCTGAAGAGAAAACTGAGAAATTATTTGCTGATTTTACCACTATGATTTTCATCATAGTTTCCTTTACAGTTTATGTCTTTTCTATCTTATTCAAGAAATACTCCCCTGGCTTACGATCATAAAAATATTAATCATTGCTTTCTTTTGGAAGCTTTAAAATTTCTCTTTCACGTGTATTCTTTACATCTTTCAATAATACAATGACTGCTATGTTTCTTTATCGATTTATAAGGAATATTGCTCATCTTCTATTACACCTAGTCATAAAAAGTTTATGGCTTGTATTGGCATCACGTGTGATTTTCTTCTATACTTTCTCTGATTGCTTATTATTGATGGAAAGAAATCATTAGGCTTTTAATGTTGCTCTCACCTATCTGGCCAATCTTTTAAATTTTAATTGTGCATAGATACTATTGTGTTTTCAGTCATGCTGTCCTGAAGTAATCACATACAGGCTGCTGGCTTTGCAGTCTTGGGAATCACCTGTGCTTCTCAGCTTTCAGATAGCTAGGATCGCAAGGACAAGGACAAGTCAGAGCAGACAGAGTACACACCCATTTTACTCTTGCAGGGAATATTTTGGAAATTTTGAAACTAAACATTTATTTTCTATACTCATCCAGGTTCAAAGAATTCTCTTTTGTCCCTATCTCTTTGAAATGTCTAGGCATAAATGAGTAATGATTTCTTCAAATGTGCTTTTTGTACCTATCAAATGACATTCATTTTTCTTTCACTTTTTATTGTATGAATAAAATGAGCAAATTTTCTGATGTGGAAAAAAATCTATGTGACTTACCTGGTCATATACACTAATATCTGTGCCCACTGCTAAGTATGCACAGTAGTACTTTATGGTTTTTAATGTCTGCATCTGTAAATGTGACATATACCTCATTCCATTCTCATGAACTGCTTTTTCTAACTTTTGTTTTAGACTAACATATATGAACCTGATAAAATGATCGTTCAGATAAGATTCAGAATCAGCTAAAGGAATTCTTTCTGCTGATTTGGGTCCTATTAAAATATGTTGCTTTAGATTTCCATTAAAAATTGTTTGTAACTGTGTATAGCCTGTGTAATTGTAGTTTTGATGTGCCAATTGACTGCAGATTTTCCAAACAAAGTCTAAAGCATTTCTGTTCTACTTCTGAATAAGACAGTCACAGCATGAGTTTCCTCCTTATTACTGTATTCTGTTCAGAGTTTATCTTCTTGTTTTTGACTAGGATTTTTCAGAAAAAAAAAAGTTATTTCCACTGTTATTCTTACATCTAATTAAAATCCATACACTTTGCCAATGTTTTCGTTTACAATTCCTTGCATCTCAATCTTCTGTTTGGCTTTATCTTTCTTCTATGAAGTACACACTGCAGTTGCTCTTTCTGTTGGACCTGTGGGCTCTTCACTCCCTTAATATTAGCATGACTGAAATGCCGCTATTTTTTCTTCATATAGAATTTTTTGTTAGAGATTTATATTTTGTTTTTTGGTTTCTTTGTCACTGCCATGCCTCATTATCTTCCAGAAACTCTGTAGCTCCTCAGATGAGAAGTATATGTGAGTCTAATCCTCCATTCCTTTGTAGATGTCATTTGTAGTTTTGTCATGCAGATTTTGAGACAATTTCTTTACCTTTAATCTTTTAAAAATCAAATTTCACCAAGAAGCAACTGAAGAAATGTTCACGGGTTCCAGGATCAGGACTTGAGCCTCTCTGTGGTCATCATTCTGCAATCACAGGTACTGGATGATTTCACAATAGGATACCAGAGTGTTGATCTTAAACGGAGACCTAAGTGTGACCCCGAGAGTCTGTGCAGAATTCTGTGTCATGCAAGGAAAAGGCCACCTCTCCAAGAGCTAGGGTTGGGCTTTAGTATCCTTCGTCCAGCAGAGCTCACCACCTGATTTCATCATGGGCTGGCAGTGGAGGCATGAGGTGGCCATCTTGCTTTCTTTCACCAGTGTTTGCCCTCATCTGCTCCTGTTCTGGCCATCCCTCAGCACTTCCAAGCCAAGCATTATACAAAGCATTGCCCTAAACACAGACCAGTGGCCTATGAGTATTGTATTTTCTTCATTTTCCTCATCATTTTTCCCTTCTAATAGATTTCTCCATGAATGTAAGAGTGTGTAGTCTCTGAATCTGGGACTTTCTCCTAACAGAATGGTCCTTGGGCATCAGGTTAATGAAACTGAGTAGAAAATTGCTCTGGAGTTAGAATTTTGCAGCTGTATTTTCCCTGGCCTTTCAGAAAAGTCTGCTGAGACTCAGCACATGGAGGGTGGCTGCCACGGAGCAGAGGTCATTTTTTGTCCACCATCGCATAAAACTGAAAGCTTAGAGAGCACCATGAGGAAGTTTTTTAAACTTTTATGAATTATTCCCACACGTAGTCATAAGCATTTTTCACTGCCATCATTTTGGATTCAGTGAAGCAGTGAACAGCTGACAGTCATCTGGTTTTATGATTAAAGGGCAAGTTCTGTTGCCAGGTCACACAGGCCTGGGTAGAAAATGAACTGTGTCCTCAAG
Source organism: Thryonomys swinderianus (assembly GCA_004025085.1). NCBI lineage: Eukaryota > Metazoa > Chordata > Mammalia > Rodentia > Thryonomyidae > Thryonomys > Thryonomys swinderianus. The sequence goes on along the minus strand of PVIC010037325.1, from coordinate 10,326 downwards.
GCTAAATTAATCCAGTTAGGAAGCAAGAGAATGAAATGCAAGAGCAAGCTACATTCCAGGAGGCGCTGTTTCCCCACCAAGGCTGGGAACCACCAACCCCAAACCAAAAAGCAGATGCAGAAGGTGCCATGTGTAAGAGCCATGCATGGGCAAGATGGTTTTGTGCCTCGCTTGCCTGAGGACTTGGACACAATGCATTTCTTTCCTTAGTTCATCTTGTATCTGACCGCCTGCACCACTCTGCAGATGACAGACCCTCAGTGGCAGAACTTGCTGCTCTTCCACTGACCTGCCTCATGCTGGACCCACTGTCCACACTCAGCTGATCTTGAGAAGGCCCTGCATTTCCTGGGCTTCCCCTCACCCTCTGCAAAATGTGCCACCATGGGGAGGGGGGGAACTCTAAGCACCACATGAGCTGAAGTCTGTGGTGTGCTGAGGACAGAAAGTACACAATCAGGTAAAGAGTGTTCCTCATGTTCCTTGCGGGCCCTAAGATCCTGCAGCCTCAGTGGCTCCCAGGTCAGTTGTCAGGAAGGCCCCCACACAGAGGGCGAAGCCAGGTCACCCAGACACCTTCCTTCAGCTGAAAGCAATCAGAGTTCGGAGGACTCAAATCCATCTTTTGCATACATACATCTATACTAGGAACGCACTTGGTCTGTGCACACTTTCACGATGGTCGGAGTATTCAGTTGGCTGCAAATGTCATGACCCTCCATGAAATTCAAACACTTCTTCTTCTATCCTCTAGAACTAGAAATGACAAAACAATCACAGAAGAAGTATTAATTAAGTCGCTAAGGTTACAGTCCAAGCGGTTTGGCCAACTGTCCCAGTAATAGCCTGGACTATTTTTTAACTCAGGTGACCTAATGAATAATCATGCATTCCATTTCATCATGTCTCTTTCACTTCCTTTAGGAGAGAGTGGTTCCTCACTTAAATTGCTACCTATTATATGGCCATTCTAAGGATCCAGGCCAATCCTTGTTCCAAAGGCATCGTGTACATAAATACCTCATTATTTTCTCTTGTCATGAGGAAGGTGCCACTGGTGCTCTGTCCTGCCCAGCACAATACCTGGGCAAGTTTCCCAGCATTTTGACAGGGGGATGGCTAACTCTGACATCTGCTACCAGAATGTCATCCAGCCCTCTCTGTCCTGAGGAAAACCTCAGTGAGAAGCCTGTGTTGATACTTCGAGAGTCATTCTGACAAATACATATTCTGGGCTACTATGTGGCTTTGCTCACTAAACCTGAAGTCGGCCCTAGCTCCTTCATGGGAAATGATACTGAAGAACCTGCTATTGGCACCTCCACAGTCCTAGAAGGACACATATTAGGAGGAATTTTCCACTAGATGCCAGGCCATTCCTTCTTGTAGATTGCTCAACAAAATGCTAGGGTCTATAAACGGTATTTACAAAGAATACAAGCATGTAGTATGGGACTGTTGTGGTTTAGATCTAAAACATCCCTGCAAAAAAAACTCATGTGTTCAAAGGTGGAGTTTAATCATAAGAGGAAGATCATTAGAGGTGTGACTTGGAAAGGTCTATTTTTGCCCTCACTGCCTCCTTTTCCTCTGCTTTCTGGCCACCATTAACTGAATAGTTGTTCACCACCAGACCCTTCTACCACGTTGTTTTTCCCTTGGGACCAGTTGATTTTGGACTAGAACCATGAAACAACATAAACCTTTCCTCCTTTAAGTTATGAGTACAGGGTATTTTGTCCCATGAATGAGAAAGTGGGTAATAGAGAAAATTGGCACTGGTAGTAAGGTCATTGCTATGACCCTACCTGATCATAGAGTCATAGAAACATTTGGGATCGGTTTATGGGAGAAATGTGAAAATATTTGGAGATGTAGACTAGAGAGATCCTAGAATGCTGGAATTTGCTGAAAACAGAACTTGTTGGGTAATTCTGGTTAGAGCTCAGAAGAGCAAAATGGTGGATTGGAATACAAATAGTAAAGGCCAGGCTTAGGTGGTTTCAGCTGGGAATGAGGATTCCACTGGTATTTGAGCTAGAGGCAATGTGTGTTATATTCTGGTTTAGTTAGCTCCCAGTTTGTAGAGGTTTCAGTTCAAAGCTGACTAGCTCCAAAGTAGGCTGGCATGGCACACAGGTATTGCAGAGGAGAAACGGCTCATGGTAAGCAGAGGACAGTGAGACAAGCAAGCTACAAGCAACCACTTTCTTTCTGCCTCTTTTGTAGTCTATCTAGGCTACCCAGTTTAGGGTGTGCCAAACCAATCAATGTACTAATTTAGTAATCACATGCTCTTAGTAAGATCTAGCACTTCCAAAAAAGCCTCACCTATGACTACCTGAGGTTTTGGTGGGACATCCTGACCTAGCTGTAACACCCACCCTCCTCCCCGAAACAGATGTGGAGCAAGGCAGGTTTGGGCCTATCTACCTTCCCCTCTACCTGCAAGGACCAAAGGATGTCACGACGATCCCTCCTGTACTTGATCTGGCTCTCCAGTCTGAACCATCCCGTGGCCCGCCTCTACCAGGAGAGTGCTATAGACAGAGCTTGGCCGCCCTTCAGCCAAGGACTCAAGAGGCTTTGAATCGTCTGCTTGCCTTCCCTGGAGCATGGTTCTAGGATGAAAGCCCATGTAGCCAGTGTCTATCACCAGCTGCCACATGTAAGAATAGGTTATTTCGGACCCACCAGCCCTGTCAAATCTGGAAAAGGCAACAGTCGCCAGTTGATTTGGCAACTGTCGTCAGCCCAAATCACTGATCTCAGACTTTTGAAGTGGAAAAATGACTTTATTATTTTAACTAAGTTTTAAACCTGGGTGATTAGCTACATGATGGATAGTGATTCAGAGCTGACCACAATCCCAGAAACACAGAATGCACATGCTCTGCTTATTACACACACACACAGCCCTTACGTCAGGGCCACAGCATTTGATTTTTAAGAAGACCAATACATATTCAGGAAATGATTTGTTCTATTTCTGTTTTTGTAGAAAACAGTAGGCCTGTGGTGGATTGAGGCAGTGCAAGAGGGGGGACAGTGGGAGATGATGAAGAACTTCAGATGGAGTGGCTCTGAGGCTAGCATGGTCACTTCCATTTCTCCCAAGCCCATGGGAAATATGTAGTCCACCCAGGTAGTCCAGTGTGCCTTGGAACTAAAGCCTTAATATACTGATGCTTTGAGCGTTGCCTGCCTTGACAGCCGAACAAAACAACAATGGATTTTAAGATAGGCCACGCTCAATTTCAAAAGAAATCCATTAACACAGATTCTGCAGTTCATGACTATTACTTGGTACCCTTTTGAGCCTTTGCTCTGTGAACTGAGTCAGAGGCATCCACAAAAGGGCTAAGTCAACCTAAGGAAGCAAATCCGCCCTCAGGTGCAAGGTGTGAAAATGAGGAGCAGGATGTAGAAGGCTAAATAGAAACTGGAGAGCTAATAAAAGTAGGCATGGAGGCTGCAGAGGCAGCATCTAGAAGGAACTTGAAAGAGCCATGTCTCCTTTCCTAGCATGAGTGGACACAGATCAAGAGGAGGAGTGGGTCAGTCCGTGATGAAGGTGCAGGATAGAGGCAGATCATGTCCAAGAATCTGTGGAGTGCTGGGAAGATCACCAAAAGGTCTCAGAAGCAAGAGTAGAGAGAAGGCAAGAAAGCACTAGGGTTATTTTGGAGAGGGAGCCAGACATGTGTCATACAAGAACATATAGCTATGCACCCTGCAGCCAGCCAAGTATGTGTCGTGGTTGAGGGCTTTCAGCTGTGCCCCAAGGCCTGTCTGCAGACCTTGATCTTCAGTGGAAGAAGCAAGGTTTCATCAGATCTCAGAATGTCAGCCAGGCTGGAAGGCATTTCTCTCAGGAGCCCCATCTGTACTTTGTAAGCATCCCATGCAGGAAGACGAGAGCAAGCTGCTATATATAGTGGAATGTGAATGCAGAATCAAATGCCTCTCTATTGTAGTCCAAAAAGTATGCAAATGAGTTACAAAGGCGTCTTTGAGCTTTGATTTCCAAAGGCATTTGGCAAACAGCTCATAATTTTACACAGCTGCTGTAATAATATGGTTAGCGGGCTTGTACTGGAAACTGGTAGGAAATACCTCATAGATGGCGCTCCCCTCCCATCTCTAAACACGAGGCCTGCATGGCTTGAAGCCACTCCATGACATAACTCATGATTAGAGTGTGACAATCTCCCATTATCACAGGAGTCTCAGTCCGTGGGATCAGACTGGCTTGGACCAAATATTACTGGAAAATGTGTCTGAAATTTGGCCATAAGTAGAGAATACAAACATACCCCTAAGACAATTTGTCACTATTCGTGTGGGTCAAAATCATAGTTAATAATTGTAGATAAGTGAACTGCCAAATTGAAAGTTATTACTAGGGAAAATGCCTAGTGTGAAGCACATAATATCAAAGTGCCTCATGCCTTCCACATTCATGCTGCCAGCTCCAGAAATGAAACAATTACACTCGTCCTGAAAGGGTGATGTGTGGGAAAGGCAAATGAGCACTTCTCACATCCTCCCACCCATTAAGCTGGGCTGGAGCTCCAGGGTCTTCTTCCCTATGGCAATTATAGGGTCGTTCATTGCACAGGATAACAGACCCGGAATGAGAAGAGTATTGCTTTACTCTGTGGCAAATGGTTGCTTCTCGAAATTCTTTGCGCCTTCATTTGTTACCAGGAGTTTGCTTGGAACCGTGTGCGTCCCCATCTTGGTGATCTTTCCATTCCACAACAGAACAGATTTCCCCAAGTCACTTCCGTCCGCTCAAAACCTGGCAGCACTTACTATCACAGACACACTCGTACAGAGACAAAGGTGCGCATGTGTGCGTGCACACAGAAACACGCAATCACGCACGAGCCAGCCATTGTTCTAGCATCAGCCTTTGCCATCAGTGACCATACCAGACAAGCTGCACTTACCTGCGGAGCTGGGAACCCATGAAAATAACATTACCTTGTTGCATTAAATATTAGGGGAAACCTTAGGCCGAACTGGTCCTTAGGAATCTTTTCCCAGATCATCGGTGTGCTCTGGTGGGAATAATTGGAAACTGTGGAGGCGGAGAGATCAGGAAAGATACGGAAGACAAAGAAGGCAAATATTGAATCCTTCCTTCCTTCGTGTAAGGAAACCATCCTAAGCCACCCTCAAGAGGCACAGGACTATGTCCAGGCTGTTCCCAATGATCCAGGACACACCAGAAAAGGCAGTCATACATATATCTCTGGTAGAAGGATGTGGGAATGAGTGACCAGGAAGCTAGGAAAGGAAAGAGGATCCCTGGTGCCCCCTTTCCCAGGGTCAGAGGACATGTTCCCCAGCTGTGTGGGTCAGGTCTCCCCAGGGGGCCCAGCACGTCTTATTCCACAAAGAGCTTCCTAGAAGCAGCCTCTCCAGCCTGCTGCCCAGCCCTGGAGTCACCAGCGTTGTGACGACAGGCCTGCACCCCAAGAGCTGAGTGTGAGCACCGCTCTCTGCGCTTGGCAAGCAGCGGCTCCAGTGAACCCTCAGGAGCGCGCGCAATGGGCACTGCAGTTAGCCTGTGGTACCGGCAAGGAGACTGAGGCGGGGAGCAGCACGGAGACTGGCGCAGCCAGCATATCCTGACAAGGAAACCACAGCCTGAGCCCTTGGAGCCCAAACTAGGAAACCCCGCCCGTGCTGCTGCCAGTTCAGCAGCCTGGGTATATTAGTCAGCTTTCCTTCTTTATTTATTTTTTTATTGGTACATTACATATACACATCACAATTACACTCCACATTGAGAATTTGTGCCAGTGTATGGCACAACTTAATTCTCATTTTTCCCTTCCCAGCCCCTCTATACACAAGCTTTGTTTCCTTTTTTTAACCATCAATTTTTTTCTTTCCTCATTATTTACCCCTAAGCCCCATTTCCCTTGGAATGTTTACTATTTCGCAATATCAATCATGCATTCTAGAACACATTTACAACTTCAGTTTCTCATACCAGAGAAAAGATACGATATTTACACATCTATGGCCTATTTGTTTCACTTATGAGTATGTCCTGAAGCTGAGACACGATACCAAACACTCACATCTCGAGGAGGAGAGGCTTAAGTTGCGCACAGTTTCAGAGGTTTTCAGGCCGAGGTCAGCTGGCTTCCAAGTCAGGAGGGTCATGGTGGAAGGGCGTGGTGAACAGACCGTCTTAGCTCCTGGGGACCAGACAGCAGGGCCGACGAGGACAAGAGAGGAAACGCAGGGACAAGGGGACAGTTTAAACCCCAAGGCCACACCCCCGTGACCCACCCAGACACACCTAGAAGTGTGTGTCACGAATCCCCGGGGCCTGTCCCAAAGCCAGGCAAGTTGAAACTCCCCTTAACCACTACACAGTGAGCGAGGCCACATGATTCAGAAACAACGGGGAGACTCCTCGTTATGCATCTCAGTTCCACACAACAGTGACATCCTATAAAACTATGACTATTATCAAATTCATGATATTGACACCGATAATGTCAGTGAGACATCTTCACCCTTGTTTGTCTTTGTGTTTGTGAGTGTGTGTGTGTGTGTGTGCCGGTAAGCGTGCTTGTGTGTTTAAGATCTACAGTCTTTTCATCTCAGAGAATCAGGCACCCACTACCAAGAACATAACAGTTCCCACATCCCAAACCCTCCCCCACCGACCCCTCAAAACACACCCACCTCTTTTCGCACCTCTTTCTATTCCTCCCCTTCCTCTGCCTCAACTACCCTATCAAATAGTTACCACTTGTATTTAGGCTAAATTGTCCTCTCTGAAAGTCTTTCATCTCAACATGTTATAAAGAAATGGAATTATATATATTGGGATTGGCTTTTTTCACTCAGTATAATCCTCTGAGATTCATCTAGACCACTGTGTGTTTCAGTAATTGATTCCTTCTTATTGATATGAAGGCACAACAGTTTGTTGAACAGGTCACCCTGAAGACGTCAGGGTTGCTTATAGTTTTTATAAATAAATAAGTTATGAATGTCCATGAACAGATTTTTGAGTGCTGTTCAGTTGCCCTTAGTTGGAGATAAATGCTCAAGAGAGTAATGGCTGGCTCCCCTGGAAGTTATACGTGTAGTAGATAGTTTTGTGATGTTTTGTAACTTTTTTAGGCTTTCCTTTGTTTCAGTTTGGTTTGGATTTTTAGTTTATTTTTATCTTTAATGGTACATTGTATATACACAGCATGATCACACTCAATATTGGGAATTTGTACCAGCATATGACATGATTTAATTCTCATTTTTCCCATTCTCCTACCCACCTCACAACCCCCCACCCCCATCCCCTATCTTTTGTTTTGCTTTGGGACAGGATCTGACTATGTAGTTCAGGATGGCCTTGAATTTACAGGCACCCTCCTGCCTCAGCCTCTCAAGTCCTGAGATTACTACAAGTATGTGCCACCACACCCGGCTATTGTAGCTTTAATATGCCCTTCCTTCTTGGTAGACAGTGTTGAACTCCCCTCGTGTGCTTGTTTGTCATCCGTGTTACCATCCGTTTACCGTGTTACCGTGTTACCACACTTCTGCCATCTCTTAGTCAAATTATTTGGCTTGTGCCACTAAAGACTGAGCTTTATATATTCTAGATACAGTACCTTCTGGACACATACTTTGCATATATGCTCACTCCGTGTGTAGCTTCTATCTCACCCTTTTTCCAGGGACTTTCTCAGAAGCAAAAATTTTTATTTTCCTTAGCTTCCGTTTGCCAGTTTCCTCTTTCATGGGTTATATTCTTGGTATAACTATCCCAGTTGCCTAAACGTTTATAGCAAGTCCTTAAAGGTTTTCTGTTTTCTTCCTAAAGCTTTAGCTGTTTCATTTTTTACCTTTAAATGTACAATCCATGTTGTTACTTTCTGTATAAATGTGAGACTTAGTTCGAGATTTTTTTTGTTTTGTTTTAATGTGTTTATTTTGTTTTATGGATGTCCACTTGTGCCAGCCCCATTTGTTTAAAAGGCACCCTTCTGCTGTTGACTTGCTTTTGAACCTATGGGTTTATTTGTGAGTCTTCTCTTCTGTTTCATTGATCTGTATGTTTGTTCCTTCACCTTCCGCCTCATGTTATTACTATAACCACACAAAGGTCTTTAAATTGGTTAGACTGATTCCTCTCACCTTATCCTTTCAAAACTGTTTAGCTGTTTGAGGGACTAGGTTCTTCCATACAGATGTAAGGATAAGCTTATTTGTGTCTACAAAATACCCTTCTTAGATTTTTATAGGAACTATATTAAAACTCTAGATCAGTTTAAGCAGAACTAACTTCTTTCAACTCAGGGGTACAGTAAGTTTCTTCACTTCCACTTTGATTTGTTCATTTTTTTATAATACACTGTTACTACCCCTACTCACCTTCATATACAGTAGAGCTCTTGAACTTGTTCCTCCCCGCTAACTTAAATTTTACGTCCTTTTTATCCTCAATTCCCCACTCAAAGTCTTTCTTTGCTAGATCTCTGCTTCTATAAATTGGACTTTTTAAAATTTTACAGATAAGTGGTGTGTGGTACTTGCCTTTTGATACCTAGTTTATTTCACTTAACATAATGTCCTCAGTGTGTATCCACTTTGCCACAAATGCCAGGGTTTTATTCTTTTTAAAGAATGTGTACATTTTAAATTCATTCATCAAAATAATGAACAGTCAGTTCGATACCATCTCTTAGCTATTGGGAATTGTGCTCCAGTGAACATAGGTATGCAGATGCCTCTTCACTATGTTGATTTCATAGTTTTTGGATTCCATTAGTGAGACTGCTAGGTCAGATAAGCATTTCACTTTTAGTTTTTTTGAACAGTCTTCATACTGTTTTTTCACAATGGCAATTCCAATGTACAACCCCAACAAACAGTGCACAAGAGTCCTTTCTCTCCACACATTTTCTCTGACCCAGATCTATCATCTTTTTGATCACAGTCATCCTAACAGTTGTGAAATGATACCTCATTGTGGTCTTAATGTGCATTCCCCTCGTGATTAGTGATCTGAAGCATTCTCTCGTATGACAGTAGGACATTCATGTGTCTATTTTGAGAAGTGGCTCTTCGGCCCTTTGCCCATTGTTAAAGATATGGTATCCTTTCTATTAAGTTGAGTTCTTTACATCTGTTAAGTATCAACTTCTGTTCACATATATGATTTATAAATATTTGTTCTCACCCTATAAGTTGTCTTTTCACTCTGATTATTTCCTCGACTTGAAGAAGCTTTTAAGTTTCAGGGAATTTCATCGTGTACATCCACTCTTGTGGTCTGTGTTGTGTTCAGAGATCCCTCAGAAAAGATTTCCCAGACCAACATCATAGAACTTTCACTTTACATTTTCTTCCAGCACTTTACAGTTGAAGGTCTTATTAGTAAGTTTATAATTCACTAGGAATACATATGAAGGGATCATTCTACTCAAATCACACAACTCAAATCATACTGAACGGGCATCACCTACTGTGTACAGAAAAGTTCCTGAGCCGAGGGAGCGCAAGAGACCAGTGGTGCGGAACTCAGGGGTCACTGAGTCACGCAGAGCCTGCTCCGCCACGTACGAAGCGAGGATGATGCCACGTCCCAAAACCATCGTGAGAGATATAAACAGCAGAGACACACGGGCGTCCACCAGACAAGAGCACCCAAACTTCTGCGAACATCGCGAGGATCCAGCCAGCGCCTCTCCATGTCGTGTGCTTTCCAAACAGACCCACTGAGAAGTTGTGGTAAAAGTTGGTGTTTGACTCACCTGTAGAAAAGGGATCCGCAAGATCATTAGCTGGAGACTGTCTCAATTACTGTGGGCTCCACCGGTGGGCCTGACGTGACAAATCATGGTTATTACAGCCACTGTGGATTGTCAGTGATTAGCGAAGAAACTAGTATATTAGCCTAATTTAATTATCCCTACCATCTGATGTTTATGATGATCACTAACAGTACTTATTTCTAAAATGAAATGTGCTAGTCTCTAATTGTTCACAGTTCGAGAGAAACAGCTAGAGAACATTTTCACCCATTAAGGAAATGATATTTTAAATGATGAACATACTGTATATGTTGGTACTTTAAGAAAACAGTCTCTGGTAATGTTTGGGGAAATTAGTGAAAATTTACTGATTCCCAGAAGAAAAATAGTTCTAACTGTGCCAGGCGGAGTTTGTGGGCACCATCTTGGGAGGGGCTGCATATGCTACGGCTTAGAGCATCTCTGAGCAGCCAACTGAGAAAAACCTGGCCACACAGGCCCCACATCTGCCCCCACCAAGGGCCTGGGAAGC
>PVIC010037324.1:0-18149 GCA_004025085.1 Thryonomys swinderianus | reverse complement strand
CATTCCTGCTTTTTTACAGTTTACTGTTACATGGAGAATTGTATTCCATCCTTTTACTTTCAGTCTGTGGCTTTCTTTCTGAATTAGGGTGTTTCTTGTATGCAGCATATGGTAGGATCTTGTTTCTTAATCTATTCTGCCAGTCTGTGTCTTTTAATTGGCCCATTGAGGCCATTAGCATTAATGGTGATGACTGATATGACCTGATTTATACGTGCCATAGTATTATCCTATTCTTGGGTCTTTTTTTCTTTGCTTTTCCTCTTTCCACTCAATTTCATGTCTTGCTTACTGAATTCACTCTGGTAGGTCTCATGAGTTTGTGACCTTCACTGTTTTTCTCCAAGATATTCTTTAGAATGTTTTGGAGTATAGGTTTTGTAATTGAGAAGTTCTTCAGGTGTTACTTGTCATGAAAGTATCTAATTTCTCCATCAATTTTCAAAGATAATTTTGCAGGATACATCAATCTAGGTTGGAAGTTGTTTTCCTGCAATGCTTGAAACACTTCCCTCCAGGTTCTCCTTCCATTGAGTGTTTGTGTTGAAAAGTCTGTTGTGATCCTGATAGGCTTCCTTTTGTATGTGTTTTTTTTTCTTTTCCCTAGCTTCTTTCAGTATTTTGTTCTTTTTTCTTTTTATACCTGGAACCTTGATAATTATATGCCTGGGTGTAGTTTTTTAGTATCACGGGCTTTTTCTATATGCCTCGTTTATCTGTATGTCCAATTCTTTTCCTTTTCCTGTGAATTTTTCTGCCATTACATCTGTAAACAGGTTTTTGATATCTTTAGCACTGCCTTCTGCTTCTTCACTGACTTCCATCACCTTTCTGTTATTCTTCTTTGAGTCATCTAGGAGCTGTTGGATTGATTTCTCATGGTCTCTTGTCATTTTCTGTAAGTTATTCCTTTCCTGTTTATTGACTGAGCTTGTCTTCTAGGTCTGAAATTCAATTCTCTGCTTCATTCACCCTACTTCACAAACTTTTATTCTCATTTTTGATCACCTGGACCTCTGCTTGAAGCTCTTTATAATGTTCCATTGCTTTTGTTATCTGAGCTTCTATGATGTTCCTGATCTTTTCTTTAATCAATTCCTTCACTGTAGACAGCATCTCTGTTTTCATCTCAGAGATCAGTTCTGATTTCCATTTTAGTAGATCTGCTTTTACTACCAGTTCAGAGAGTTCTGGAGACTGAGCTTCACCTTGCTCCATTTCCCTTTTCCCTGAATTCCCCTGGGCTGGTGAACTTTGTGACTCGGTTCTCGAATTTTTCTCATATCTGTTGTGCTGGTGAACACTGTAAATCTCTGCACAAACTAAGTGGTGCTTACCCAGACTCGTGCAAACAGGAATGGAGCTCCCACGAGGGTTCTGGCCTGAGTCCAATGGCGGATAGGCCAGAATTGCTTGGGGTGGATGGATGTCCCACGGGGCAGCTGGCCTGGGTCCAGTGGCAGGCAGGCTGCTTGCAGGTGGTGGAAGTCACTGCACAGCCTCTGCAGGGTTTACCCAGACTAGCCCTGGGGGGATGGAGGTGCCTGGGTCAGCTGGCCTGGGTCTGCTGGCAGACAGCTGCTTGCAGGTTTTGGAAGTCACTGCCTGGCCTCTGCTGCACTTATCCAGACTCATCCAGGGGGAGTGGAGCTCACAGGGGGCATCAAATCAGAGTCCAGAGGCAGGCCAGCTGCTTATAGGCAGCAGAAGTCATTGTGAGGCCTCTGAGGGGTTCACCCTGACCCTCCCATGCTGGATGGAGGTCCCTGTGTCAGCTGGCCTGGGTTTGGTGGCAGATAGGCTACTTACAGGTGGTGGAAGTCCATCTGTTCAAAGCTTTCAGAAATGAGTCTCAATGCAGCATCATGAGAGGAGTCAGGAGGCAAACCCAGCAATCCTGAGTTATAAGCAGTTACAAAATATTCACAGAAGGTCCCCAAAAAGAGGTGGCTTTGTATAACAAGACACAAAAACAGGAGTTTTGTGTATTTCAGAGAGTGTCAGGAGTTCATTTGGACAGTGGTCCAGAGGAAGATGGATATGATGGTAAGATGAAGAATCAGCTTGGATGGCTCAGCAGCTGCCCATGAGATTAGTTGTGGGAGACAGGGTAAGAGGACATAGCCAGAATCCTTGTGGCAAGCTCCAGTCTCCTGTGAGTCCCACAGCATAAAGATTAACAAATAACAAAGTTGGAACCATGAGAAAAAGGCTGAACCTGGGCTCTATCCTTGCTATTCTGAGCAGCAGCAGCAGAAGAAGATGGCAAAAAGCCAAATACTGCACAAGTTGAAAAGGCTGAGAAAAAGTGTTACAAGATGTAAAGTCTTGCTTCTCTGTGAATAAAAATCAGATACTAAATGTAGAGAGTTGATCACTGAATTTGGAAAGAGGAAGGTTGAGGTTGGAGATGGCTAGGCTGTATCTGAGCAATTTCTGCATGTTCTCTGCATCCCATTGATTTTCCGGAACAGCTGGTCAGTGATAAAGTTGACCAGTAGAGCAGATAGAGACCTGAAGACAGCTGTCCCCTGCTACAGTGGCTATTTAAAAAATTATGATGTCAGACTGGAGATTTAGCTCAGTGGTTCTGGTGCCTGCCTGGCAAGAGCAAGGTCCTGAGTTTGATCCAATCCCTGGTAACCACTTACAACAATACTGGGCACGGTGACTGATGCCCACCAACAATCAGTACCACATACCACAATGCCAGGCATAGTGGCTCATACCTACAATCCCAGCACTCAGGAGACAGAAACAGGAGGATTGTTGAATTTAAGGCTTGCCTGGGCTACAGAGTGATCTCAGGGCCAGCCTGAACTACAAAGCAAGACCCTAGCTCAAAAAAAAAAAAAAAAAAAAAGCACACAACTATGATGTAAGGGTGAAGCTCATGTGCACATGTTCTGCTGGTGTGATTCACTGACTCTATCTTTTTCAGCTGAAGGTCAATGACAGCATCTGAGTGGCTTCCTGGACTCAGTGACATAGCACTGACTCACTAATGATTATCTTCTAGCTCAAGACATAACACAAGAGAAATAAGTTGGAAGCCGGTCATAAGCTGGGTTCCAAGACTGCTGTACTGACCACATTTACCAAGCAGAAGGAAACAGATAAGCACCCAGATGCCAAATGTGATTTCAGCCCACTTAGTCCTGGGCCTTCATCTGTGAAACACTAGTTAGTAGACAAAAAGGAGGACCAAAAGAGAACAACAGAGTATTTCAGTTCTACATTTTACACTTCAGATTTTAAAGACAGTGTCCACATTACTGGACAGGTGCTAATCTCAGTGCTGTGAGACAATAAATATATCAGGCCCCCAACAAGAAATCATAAGATCAACAGTATAGATTGGCATGCTAAAGTCCTGGAAGCAGTAGGCAGCGGGGAAACCATATAAAGAACTGATCCCTATACTCCAGTAATATCCACTCTAAAGAGTATGAATAGAAGGGTCACGGATGCAACTCAGTTGTGCCGTACTTGCCTGGCAAGCTGAAGGTCCTGAGTTAGATCCCTGGCATCACAAAAAAAAAGTGCATAGAAGCCTGGCTAGTCCCATACTGAACAGCACAAATGAAAATAAAATACAGAATTTTAGAAAATGTTAAGTATTGTGAAATAATATTTTACTCTGTTTTCTTCATCAGAGCCATTGAAATGTCCTCTATTTTTTTTTGGCAGGTGAAAAGTTATGGGATGCTTCAATACCAGTTCCCAAGATAACTTCATTTTGGTGGGCTTCTCGGACTGGCCTCAACTGGAAGTCTTTCTCTTCATCTTCATTTCTATTTTCTACTCCCTGACCCTCTTGGGCAACGCTGTTATCATCATTCTCTCCCGACTGGACCCTCGACTGCACACACCTATGTACTACTTTCTCTCCCACCTCTCCTTCCTGGACCTCTGCTATACCACCAGCACTGTGCCCCAGCTTCTGATCAACCTTTGGGGGAGTGACAGGACCATTAGCTATGAGGGGTGTGTGGCCCAGCTTTACATCTTCCTTGCCCTGGTCTCCACTGAATGTGTGCTTTTGGGAGTAATGGCCTTTGACCGCTATGCTGCTGTGTGTCGTCCACTGCACTACATGACCATCATGCACCCTCAACTCTGCCAAGCACTGGCTGTCTCCTGCTGGGTGGGAGGCTTCATAAACTCTCTGGTCCAGACAGGCCTCATGATGGCCATGCCTCTCTGCAGCCACCACCTGAACCACTTCTTCTGTGAGATGCCTGCATTCCTTAAGTTAGCTTGTGAGGACACACGAGGAACAGAGGCCAAGATGTTTGTGGCTCGAGCCATAATCTTGGTCTTTCCTGCAGCACTAATTCTAGGCTCCTACGCACACATTGCTCAGGCTGTGCTGAAGGCCAAGTCAATGGCTGGGCGCAGAAAAGCTTTCGGGACATGTGGGTCCCATCTCCTGGTGGTTTCTCTTTTTTATGGATCAGGCATCTACACATACCTACAGCCCACAAGCAGTTACTCTGACAATGGAGGAAAACTTGTTGCCCTTTTTTATACTATTCTCAGTCCTATACTAAATCCTCTTATTTATTCCTTGAGGAACAAGGATGTAAAGGGAGCTCTGTGGAAGGTTGTAGGGAGAGACAGAAATGCAGAATAGTAGATGGAAGAAAATCAAACCAAATTTTACAGTTTAAGGAAACCTTGCAAAGCCATTTTTCCTAAAACATCACCCTCAGTAGGCCTCAGAGATGAGATTTACTATTTCCTTTGTTAAAAAGACAGAAACAACTTCTCTGAAAATACTTTCTAATCAGTGTATCTGGTCAACATGCAGCAGAGAATAAAGGCTGATATTAATCCAATGCTTGGGAAGCAGATATTTTGTGCCTCTTATGGAAAATGAGGCTATCTAGGCAATGAGAGAAAAGAATTATGAGTGCGTTGGTAGACTGTACTATGATCAGAGGCAGTGAGTTTCTTTGACAGCCACTCTGTTATCTGTGACCTTAGTCTTGGTCCCAAATGTCAGGGTCTGTTTGTAAGTTGCTTAGAGATTACTCTTGCATGATATTGTGAGAAAATACAAAGATGATTCAGAGATACATCTTGGAGCTGGTATAATTTCACATATGTGTGCCATTTACTGGAGGAAGGCAGCAGTTAGTAAAGGGAGCCTCATCAGGTACACCAGGAAATACTGCTCGGTGTCAGGGAGAAGACATTTTCTGTGAGAGAAGAAAGAAAGGGAAAAAAGGAGCACAAAAGTAATGCATGTGGAGAAAATGATATTAGAAATAATGAAGTCATTAAAGAGAGATAAAAAGACAGACAGAGAAAGAGGGAGCGAGAGAGAGGTTCTTGTATGGTTTGCAAAGTTCAAGTAATTTCATCAAATTTTGAAGATAGTGGATTTTGAGGGGAATTTTAAAAATTCAACCAATACTGTTTAATTCCACATGCTTAAACAAGGGCTTCATTTTTAAAAATGCAGACATCTTTGTCAAAGCTTTTATAGTCTATAAATATCACAAGTAAATCACATTTTATTCCAATAATGATTACTGTATTCACATAATATAAAAAAACGCTTGTTACTAAAAGTTGTCATTGGCCCTCACAATGGAATTTAAAGCTAATTGCATTATATGCTTGGTTTATTCACAATGACATTGAAGTTGTTAATGTAATGTGTAAAGTTAACATAGCAAATATGGGTGAAGCTGAGACTCAGGCTTCTAATCCCTAATTACAACCCACTACCAGTTCTCTTTTCCTCAGAGTGAATTTTTATTGGAAAAGATTTAAGTTCCATAGAAAGACAGCTGTAGAAGCAATAAAATGTGAGTTTAATAATCTCATAGTTTTGCCCTAGTTGATTCAAGACAGGTTCCAGACTCTTCTGCGTTATTAATGATTGACTCAGAGGTCATATCTCTTCTACTGAGAAACTCAATACAACCTACAATATAGTTCCCATTTGTGAACCATGACTAGAGCTCAGTCACTTTGCTGTATAAAATAAAATACTGTTACAATTAATTCTTTCAATATGAAACATAGATACATTCCCTCTCTCCATCAGTTCTACTTATCAAGATACTGAAAGTTTGACCTTATTTTATGTGATTTGCTTCAAGTTACCCAGACACTAAATGGAGGGCCAGGACTTGGATCCATTCCAAGCGATATCTATATAGTCACTACCTAAGAATCCATATTTTTATATTTATTATCTCAAGCCCAATGATGTTCTGAAATAAATGTGCTCGTTTCTCTGTATCTCTGTAAATCAATGTTTAATTCAAGCATATACATAATATAAAGAAGGCTTCCTTTGAACAAGCAGAATTTAATAAAACTTTTATTTTTAATGTGTTATCACTTTAGTATGCAATGAATATAGTCACTCAATTATGTATATTAATGGGAGCATATCTCATATTCAAGCAATTTTAAGAGGCAACTGATATTGTTGGACACATAATGAAACCCATGAATTTAAAAATGGGGGCTACATTTCCATGGAAACACACTCCCAGGTTTCAGTGACTTTTCACATTCAATGTAGAGAGCATCAGAGACAACGGGTCCCCATAGCCACAGCAGACCCAGTAGGTGATTCCCAGTCCCTTCAACTACCAGTCTGATAGAAGTAGTCAGAGCAGACCTCCCTGAAAGTAATAGAACCTTCTGCATCTTTTCTTTTTCTTTTGCTTTTACATTGTTAATTTTTAAAGTAAATTTTATTGTGTATATGTGAAGTTTACATTAGATTCACAGAGATAGTAAAATGGTCACAAAATTAAAGCAGACTATAATATGTATCATCTCATGTTACAAGAATAGCTTTCATCTCACTGTGTTGACATAAAAACAGATAATATCTACTTTTCTGTCAAAAACTTTTAACATAATCCAATTTTATAAACCAGTCCTTACTTTGTAAATTGGATCTCTAACCTTGTTCATTTTGAATATCTATTACTTTGTATCCTATGACCTACATTTTTCCATTTCCTCCTATCTGAACACCCTAACTACTGTTTAATTCTGCAGCTCTGTATATTTGAGCATTTTTTAAATTACACACATAAGTGCAATAATGCAGTATTTTTCTGTGTGTGGCTTCTTTGAATTAATGCAGAGTTTTTCTGGACTGTCGATCTTAAAGTAAATGATTGCCTCTTTGTTTTTGTAAAGCTGAACAATATTTCATTATGAATATCACAATTTGTTTATCCATCCATTGATGGATATGAGTTATTCCACATATTGGTGGTCATGAATTATACCACAATGCATATGCTTTCAGTTATCTTTATGAGGTAGTGATTTTATGTCCTTTGGGTTCATTGGTAATCCATTAAATCCTAGGCTTTTATTTAACATGAAATGTTTATTATTGATTCAAGTTCTTGCTCATTACTGATCTATTCACTCTTTCCTATTTCTCCATGATTAAATCCTGGTTGGTTATACATAGATAAGAATTTGTCCATTTATTATGTTTTTTTTCATTTTTTAGCAAATAGGTGATCATGATACTAAGGAATCTTCTGTATTTCTGTATCAGGTTTATTGCCTCCTTTATCACTTCTCTTTGTGTGTGTCTCCATTGTTAATATACTTGAAGATATCAATTTATTTCAAAGAATCAACTGTATTTTTCATGATTCCTTTATGTGTTTTTCGTTTATTTCTGCCATGATTTTTTGTGTATCTCTCTTTCTGTTAAAATTAGATTTTGTATATATTTAACATTTAGGTATGTGTAAGTTTATATACCTGTATGGTCTACTTCTCTATTTTTTTTTGTTTTTTTGTTTGTTTGTTTTTTGTTTTTGAGACAGGGTCTCGTTTTGTAGTTCAGGCTGGCCCTGAGCTCACTATGTAGCCCAGGCAAGCCTCAAACTCAGCAGTCCGCCTGCCTCTGCCTCCCGAGTGCTGGGATTACAGGCGTGAGCCACCACACCTGGCACTACTTCTCTATTTTCATTAAAGTATTTTGTATATTTTCCAAAGAAGTACATAAGCCAATATATCTGCCCAGTTAACTAGATGCAAACACTTTATCCGATGATTTAATAATCAAAAGATGGAAATCAGTGTTTATCAATAGGTCAATAAATTAAAATACAGTAAATAGAATATTATTCAACCAAAGCAAAATTATGTTGACACATGTTATTACACGGATGACAGCTGAAAGTATACTGTGAAAATCCATTTCTGCCAAATACCTGGAAAAATCCAGCCAGTATAGAGAGATGATATGTTAGCACTTACCTGACCAAGGGCAAGGTTGAGGAGTGATAGTGAGTAGACTGAGTTGTCATTCTGAGTAGTGGGAATATCCTAAAAGGAAGAGTGAATAGCTATGTGAATATAAGTCATTGAATGGCATACTTCAAGTATGTGAAATGCATGATGTGAATTATATCTCAGTAATGTCAAAGACAACATGAGTTACTTCTACAGCACACAATACTCTCTTCAGATCCAGCACTTCTCAAGCAATGTGCAGCATTCCATCATAGGTCTGGGGCAAATCTTCTCTAATGTAAGTATACAGACATATATATCCAGTCTTTCTCCCTTTCTGAAGACATAACACTGTACCATTATCAGGAACCTGCTTTGCTCATTCAAACCTGAAGAGTTTCCCTCTAGAACTAGATAGCTGTGCAACCATGGAAAATTTGATTAGTGTGTCTGTTCCCCAGTGCTCTATTCCATAGAACAGAAATAAGAACAGTGTTGTAGCTTGTATCTGAAATAATCTGTGTTACAGACTTGGTCCCCAGTTCACACTATTGACGGCAGTGGAAACTTTAGGGTGTGAGACCTACTGGAAGGTTTTAGGAATTGGGGGTACTCCTTGAAGGTGACTGTGGGACCATAGTTTCTTCATTCTCATTCCTTGGTCATGAAGTGATAGGCTTTTTTCCCCTATGCATGTCCAGCCATAGTATGTTGTCCTAAAAGCAAGGGGCTGATCCAAGTATGGGCTAAAAACTCCAGAATTGTGATCCAAAATAAACACTTCATCATTATAAGTGCATTTTCTCAGGTACTTTGTCACAGTAACAGAAGGCTAACTAACATAAATAGCAATTAAAATATTATCACTACAAAAACTGATGTGTTTGAATATGTGTAAAGTTTGTAGAAAGTGGCTCATAAATAGCAAGCACTATAATTTTAGCTGTTATATTTCTTAGATCAGCTCATCAAAGAAAACTTTGCCCCATCCTCTTGGAAAGAAGCAGCCCATTAATAACTGACATATTTTTGAGACATTGTATTAACTGTATATAAAGTTATATTGAGCAAGGTAATAGTATATTACACATTTTTTAAATTCTTTATTGGTACAATTTATATACATCTCACAATCACACATAACATTGGGGAATTTGTACCAATATATGACACAAGGTAATTCTCATTTTTACCCATATCCCTACCCACCCACACCTCCCCGCCCCCTATATACATGCTCTTTTATTTTCTTTCAGAATCAATATATTATGTATTTTTTGTTTTCATAAATTGTTAAGCTCTCTACATGAAGGAAAAGACTATCCCTCCTATGAATTTAATCACAATTATTTCAAATGATTTATATATCTACTTTTGATGCTGATTTCTTTGAACTCAGAGATATTTTTGCATCTATTTCAGGCAAAAAGAAGTCATTGCATAAATATTCTTATTTAAGTCCCACTAATTCCATTCAATGTGCTTCTTCCACACAGCAGCCACTTGGAACAGTACTAAAGCACAGGTCATATTTATATCATCTTACTAATGGTAAAACTGAGGCTCAAGATGTAAAGAATGCTTTTGAAGATCACAATGTTAGAAATAGCAGAACTATTTCTTTTATGGCATATTATGATTTACTCAAGTGCATACACATAACTTTGATTGTTGACTTATTTGCCCTGATGCCCAACAAATAATTTTTGAATGAACAGAGCAATGAATGTATGCTCTTTTAATTTTTTATTGGGAACAAAAATAAGTACTAAGAAATAAGCAATAAAGCACATTAAATACTGCCTGTGATAAGAAATTATCAAATTTGCTATTAAAGAACTTAATACTTGTATCAGTAATACACAAAAAGGAGAATATATTAATGATACCTGAGGCATTCAGAGAAGGAAGCCATTTAAATTATGATAAGCAGATTAGACTTCAACTAAGACAGGGAATTTGGTGTGAACAGGGAAGGATAGGTAGGTTTTCAGTTGATGTGGGGGAGCTGTAAATTGTAGAGTCCCCTGAGAAAGTGGCAACCTATGTTTTGAAGACACTGAATAGATCAATTTGGTTTGGTACATTGTGGGGTATAGAGAGGATTGAGGACTTCAGGACAGAGTATAGAAAGCCAGTTGATTATAATTGTCACACTGGAGTCCATGGGGTCTCTAGGGTCTCCTCTGATAATTTTTAAATCTCTCTCCACTATTAAATAGGCTTCAGCAATATCCCAAGGGAAGAATTTGTGTCCTCACAAATACTTTGAAGTTAGGAGATAGTTTGATGACACCTAGCTCCTTCCCAGACTGAGCTGAGTAGGCTGAGCACAGGAGGTGGAGGGATGCTTCCTCCTCCTGAAATATGGGTCTCGGCATTCTCTCAAGCTGAGGGAAAGAGCTGTTTCCACAGCTTTTCCTGCACCGCAACTGTAACCAAAGACTTCTGTTCCACAGATGACAAAGTACCAAAGTGATGTCTTTCTCAGACATTGC
The DNA here is from genome assembly GCA_004025085.1 of Thryonomys swinderianus. Classification (NCBI taxonomy): domain Eukaryota; kingdom Metazoa; phylum Chordata; class Mammalia; order Rodentia; family Thryonomyidae; genus Thryonomys; species Thryonomys swinderianus. The sequence goes on along the minus strand of PVIC010037324.1, from coordinate 7,410 downwards.
TAGATGTCACCATTCTCAAGCTAGTCTGTCATCTACTTTGATACCTGTAGAACTGAAGGAGGTAACTACAGTAGTTTTCTTTCCTAGAGTTCTTGGTGGGTATTGTCTGGGTAGACTATTCTGTTTTAATATGTAAAGTCCACAGAACCAGGAATATTCTGCTAGCCAATTACCACTGGCCTCTATTGTGTTGGGCTCCTGAATTGATTGGAGAAATGTTAAATTTATGCATGGAGCTACTTTAACACTAACTGAGTCTTTGTCTGCTACCTTGACACCCACTCAACTACACACAGTATATCACAAAATAGTCTCAATTGGATCTCTTATTCTCTGACAGCATAAACTTAGGAAATTTATTATACATTTTTAGAATACTTGGTTTCCCTCTATTAGTATGAGTGGCTGAATATTATTCTAAAGCCCCTGCCAAAGTTCATATTTTGTGATGTTGAGGATATACCATATAAAAGGCATATAGCAGAGGTAGGAGATGAAAAATGGAAACATGGTCAGAGTTTTTGATCAAAGAAGACTTCGTGGACAAGCATACAAAAAGAGGGACAATATTAGGACACTGTTTTATGTAAGGATTCAGAGTTTACAATTTTAGCAAATTCAGCTTTAGATAATCTTTCAAAAACATATAAGATAACTGTGCACTCAGGAGTCATAGGAAAAAGTAAAATTAGACTCAGATGTAAGGCTGAATGTTCTATTGATGAAAAGCATTAGGGAAGAGATTCTTTTGCTCAGACAGAAAAATGGAACATTCTGGCTTAAATATACCCCAAATAGTCAAAGAAAATCATTAGAATATCAGACTGGCATGAAGTATACAATATCTTCTGTTAGTGGAGAAAAATTGTCAAAATGTCTCTGATGTCAAGAATATTATTACTTGAAGTGATCACACATAGATACAGATGTATACAAATACAGATAGAAACAAAGAGATATGAATGCAGACAATTAATGATCTTTCTAAAGTAAGAAGTCAGAAGTATTTAAGCATGCAAATGTCCAAAACTCTTGAGTGGGTCAAGGAAATGAATGCTCAGGGTTAAATTTGAAAAGATAATTTAAGATGAGAAAAATATAATATAATGTTGGGAGTGATGCATGAAATCTTTCAATCCCATTTTGCGATTAATGCTGGGGCATGTAACAACAACCGGTAAGTTCAATTTTGAGCCTCTGAATGAATGTAGAACTTTCAAGTGACCAGATTTCATCACTTCCTGGCAGCCTATAGTTGGACTGCTTCACTGTATTTGAAGTTCTCATTGTTTTAACGCAGTCTTTTTTCTGGTATTGTCCTGGTGATTGACCAGGAAATAAATTATCCTGGAAAAGAATAATTTACAATCTTTTCCATCAGATGGATCCTTCAACATGGCTACAAGTTAACAAGCTTATTTTTAGATATATTCTTTTACCATCCAAAAACATAACTTGAAACACCTATTTCTCATGATTTTCCAGATGTTTTGTTTAAATGACAGTAGTCCTTTACTGTACATGTCTTGTCAAGATTTTAATCCAAGTCTATGGCCGAGAATTTGCAAATTACTCAGAACTTAGTCTGTCATACTATACTTTCAGTGTGAAGAGGAGTAATTGTCCTGCAGATGGTTGTGATGAAGCATGAGTCACTAGGGGACAGTTATATGAATTTAACATTGCTTTTATTAATATGATAGATTTAGGAAATATCAGAAGAAATCATCATTTTTAAACTGTCACTATAACTTGGAGAATAGGGAACCCACAAAGTTTGGTATCCCGGAAGTATTCTTCAATATTTCAAGGATTGCTCTGTCTCACTTTTGTGCACTAGAACTCTCCATGAGAATTCTCACTGCTACCCAGCCCCTGAGTCGTTACAGCAGGACCAGACTGCACTTGGTTTTTGAAATGTAGAACTAAGAATGAATGAGACACAGAGACCCCAATGTTTTGTTCATGTAAGGAATAATTTGCGTCTGCTTTTGAAAATGGAGAAGTCTCTCAGGGAGTTTGTAGGAAGAGATTTTCTTCTCATGATTAGCTGATGTAGGCAGGAGTCAAATGCTTGCAGAAACCCCAGGAAAGAAAAAAGGAAAGCTCTAGGAGAGATGGAAAAGCAATCACTGCATCAGCTGCCTCTTGAACAGCAAACCCAAGGCCAGTGCAGAAGAGTGATGTGAGCTGTGCCAAGCAGAGAATCTCTGATGTTAATCTTGAAAGAGCTTTAATTTATATGCCAGGTGAACTTGGACACTAAGGCTTTGAAGATTAGACAGTTTTGAACCAGGGATTTAGGAACTGGGACAAAATTCAATGTGATTGACAAGAGAGCACTAACGTTATGTTGTCAGGAAGGAAAGTACCGAGATGATGGGTGAGGGAGAGAAAAAATTTTGACCTTGAGGGTTCATAGTATTGGTTCTTAAGTTGCATACTAGATTCCAGAAAAAAAAAAAACTGGGTCTCAAAGAAAGAGGATTTCCTCCAAATCTCGCTAAATAAAACTGATGCAGCAGAAAGGCTTCATGCCTTCCTAAGGGCCTGTGAAAAGCTACTACAGATCAATGCTGCAGACCTCAGAGATAATTGTTTAGCGTTTACTGTGCTGGTCATGTGTTAGGTACTAAAACCATGAACAAAATAGACATATCTCTGTTCTTTATAAATGCTAGTCTGTGGGAAGAAGAATAGAAAAATCCAAAGTTAAAGCCAAATGTGTAATATGGCACATAGGAAGGTACAGTGCTCAACAGCATTGCATGGCAAAGTGCTTTAGTTCAGACCAAAGAAGTCAAAGAGTACTTCAAAGAAAAGAATCTCTCTACCTCAGCACGGTGAATAATTTTTGGTCTGGTAATTCTTGTGTGTGTGTCATTGATGGGATATTTTCTGCCATCTAATGGCCAAAGCAGAACTACAAGCCTTAACATATTACAAAAATGTCTATGTGAACTGGCAAATAGCCCTTTATGTTTAAAATTACTTCTTGAAAATTTCTGGGTCAGCTGTTAATTACACTTAACAAAGTTGACTGTGGAGGCTGTGACCAGTTACTGGTTTGGTTGGAGTTAAGACACAAAGGAAGGACAAGATGAGTTTTGCATTAGACATGCTGAAATCGTGGTACTTGAAGACATCCTATTGAAGAGGACCAGCAAGGCTATGTCATCTCTATAGGATGGTGAGGCCAGCAGATAGGGACATGATTGTCATTTAAACAAAATTTAATTATGCATAATTCTCAAGGGGAAGGGGAAGGGAAAGGGCAAAGGGAAGGGGAAGGGAAAGGGAAGGCATCCACATAGGGCCAAATGGTGGAGACTGAGGATTTATTAGGGAAACAAGGAGTGAAGAAAATGTCTTCAAGAGCCATGATTGGGGTTTCCACAGAAGGGAAGAGTTGAGGCATTCTATTCCTAAGAACTCACAAGTTAAATATTTTCAACATGCTCTGGTATATAAAAGTTGTCCCCAGTTAGGTGGTACTTGGTCAGAGGAGGATTAGGATGTATGCCATGGCCCAGAACGTGAGATCAGTGTCCATCCAAGGACAGACTACATATGGGCTTTGGATTGGTTGGTCTGCATAGAAGAGTTGTAAGATCAAGAAAGTCCTTCCCTATTTCTAGGAATGGTATTCCTGAGAGAAGTCCCTCCAGGATCAGCTAGGCCTCCAAAAATCAAAGCTTCAGAAGTACATAAAATAGAGATAATTAACATAGATGAACTGTGGAATTGTGAATTTCAGATGAGACAGAAGAGGAAACATTGGAGCTATGGAGCACTGTGACTTTCTGTCTACCATATTCCACATTTGACTTTAAATTTGGATTTCTCTATTCTTTCCACACACTAGAGTTTATATGGAGTAGGCCTATGTTTATGTTTTTCACAGTTTTAGTGCTTAGCACATTCATGGCGTTGAAAAACTAAATGTTACAAACACAGGGACTTTGTGGTTCAATCCCTGATGTAGATGTCATTCTCCAGGAAGGGTCTGCAGAATGGAAAAAGCAGAAAGTTTGAGGTAGATCCCAATAAATGAGGGGTACATGAAGAAAGAAAAGCACACCGAAGAGACCAAAGGATATGTTGAGGAGGAAAACAGCAAAGAAGCGAAGGGCAGAGTTTTTTGTTTATGTTTTGTAAAAAACAGACAGTTGTCATTATGTAAAATCTTGTAACAAAGGTGAATAACGAAAATGACCATTGTATTTTTTTCAATTGAATTCTTTATTGGTACATTTTACAAACAGCTCACAATCACACTCAACAATGGGGAATTTGTGCCAGTATATGACATGAGTTAATTCTCATTTTTACCCATATCCTTGCCCCATAACCCACTCACTATATACATGTGCTTTTTGGAAAGAATAAATATGATTTGAAAAGAAAAAGCCCATTTTATTTTTTATGAAAAATGTTTAGTATAGAACCCATATATCAGTAAGTTAAGGAGTGGATAAGACAAGAAAAAGTAGAAATTCTGAGCAGAGAAAACCCTGTATTGTTCAGAAATTTCTAGAGGAACAGAACTGATAAAATACACAAATTATGCAAGGGCATTTATGAAATAGGCTTACAGGATCTGATGCTGGAGAGTCCAACAATGGCTAAGAGCTAAGAGCCAGAGACAGCAGAAGGGTGTCAGTCCAAGAAGCTAGGGACATCAGAACAAGAGGACTAGGGATGTAGCCCTATGCAGAGGACAAAAACCTGGAAGGTCCTTGGAGTGTTGCCAGTGTGAATCCAAATAAAATGCTGAGGAAGCTAGACTGTGATGTCCACAGGCCACAGCCCAGCAAAATGCACCCACTCAAACCCAATGGAGCTTCCTTGTTCCACCAGCCCTCCAGCCCACTGGGTGGTGCTCCGCTGCATGTTGGGCTGGTCTTTCCTCCTTATTTCATGGATTTGCATGCCAGTCATCTTCAGAAGTACCCCCAGATGCTCTCAGGCTTGTGCTTTACCAATTCTCTAGGCATCTCTCAGTCCAATCAAGTTGACCATCAAGACTAACCACCACTAAGTTCTTCAATAAATTTATGTATAAAGAACAAAAAAGGAAAAGGCAGTGATTAAAATGGGGAAAGGGAAATTTTTTAAATCGAAAAATCTTTATCATTTGTTGCTTCTGTTGAGGAAAAGGGCAGTACAGAGTGCTGAAGATATATTAGCAAGACTAAATTTTGCTCCAACTATTTGAACCCCTGAATTACTCTTTTAGGTAAAATTTATTAACTTGATTTTAGCCACAGAGACTAAAGAGAATTCCTGTTTTCCAGCTAGGCATGACAGTGCATACCTGTAACCCTAAATACTCATAAGGCTGAGGCAGGAAGATGGAAAGTTTGAGGGCAGCCTGGGCAAAATAAAATTAAAGTTACAGTGAGGGGCACCACTAGGGATGTAGCTTGGCACTTCCTCAATTGAATCTCTAGTACTGAAAAAATTTTTAAAAAGTCTTTCAGAACTAAAAGGATGTGACAGAGAGATAAAAAATTTCATATTAGCAAAAAAAGGAATAAAAGGCATATAAATATGGAGTCTGGGACCTGATAAAAATAAAGCAGCAGAGCCAGAGACATAGTGCACTGGCAGCATGCCTGCCTGACAAGTACAAGGGCCTGAGTTTGATCCCCAGGACCACAAAAACTACAGGTATTGAGTTGAGTTAGAGGAATTATTAAATAAGACCTTCTTTTGTGATTCTGTGCAAAGGAATCATTGATTAGAGGAAGCCTGAACTGTGAAAGTGAGACAGCTGAGTTTTTCTCCAATTGCATTGAGCATTTTATCCAGTCTGACCTTGCATTTTGGTAAAATACCCCAGCCAAAAATTATTGTTGACTTGTGTTGGGTTTTGCATTGGTACATCCCCAGATCATCTTTGCATTCCAGTTTTTAAATAGCTGGCAATAGGACTTGGAAGCTCAGTTCTATTTTATATTTCTCTAATTAGAGTCTCAAGCTGAATTTAAGTTCCCCAGTTCAGTTTTTTCATTATCTACCATTGTAGCTTTTTATTGGTTTGTAAGTCTTTGTTTCATCATTCTGAAATTTTTTAAAATTACTGTTCAATCTTTTATCTCTTTATTTGTATTTCTTTTTGTTTAATCATGAATATATTCTTATATTTTATTTCAAAAATTAATTAGTACAGGCCGGAGATGTAGGTCAGTGGTTCTGGCACCTGCCTTGCAAGTGTAAGGTCCTGAGTTCGATCCCCAGTGACCACATACAATTTTGGGTGTGGTGACTCACGCCCACCAGCCATCAATACCACATACCACAGAGCCGGGCGTGGTGGCTCACGCCTGTCATCCCAGCACTCAGGAGGCAGAGGCAGGAAGATTGCTGAGTTTGAGACTTGCCTGGACTACATAGTGAGCTCAGGGCCAGCCTGAACTACAAAGTGAGACCCTGTCTCAAAAAAAATTAGTACATAATTTCAGTATATAATATTTATGTTTATCTTAGTTAATAAATACATGTACTTTCCTGATTATTCTCACTCTTTCCCTTCTCTTCCTCTTCCATCTCTAGATCCCTTTCCCCCATTGTCATTTTTTTCTTAGCTCATGTTTATTCTCATACTGATTACATTTATTTTGAATACTTGGCACATGTATGTAACAAATCTTAATTCTTTTTTATCTCTCCTATTTCTCTCCCCTCCTTCATCCTCCATCTCTTACCTCCTTTGCCATTTGTAAAAGACCTACCTATTTCCCTTTATCTGTCTTTTATTTTGTTCATGCTTTCTACCACTGAGAACTCAGAGCTCAGATAAAGACATAAAATAATTCCAAAGATCATGTCAAGTTCTCTAAAGAAAGCTCACAAAGAGTACTAGGCCAGAGCACAGAGGCCAACTCTGTCTAGGGAGGACTGGATGGCTTGATCACTTGAAGACATCTATGGGAATGTATTCCAGCTAAACAGACCCATAATAAGAAATCTGTTGCTAACTGATCCTCTCCAAAAAAATAGGGAGCTACACTCTTCTTGCCCTGTTTTACTCCCAGGCGGACATTCAGGTTTGATGCACCAACCGTATTCACTGAGCAGATAAAAATCCAACACCCATGTCTAGCTGGCGAGCTCAGCCTGAACAGACTGTAAAACTATGAAAATAGTCTACACAGTATATCAGGAAAAGGAACAAATTGAAACAATATAGGATATAGGGTACTAATATTACAGTTTTTCATCTTTTCTTTTTATTGGTACATACACAGAATATTGGGCTTCACTTTGGTGTATTGAACATGCATACAATACATTTTCCCCATTGTCCTCTGGCCTGATCTTCTTCTCTAATAGTCTATCCTCTACTTTCAAATGTGAGAGAACTCATGCAATATTTGACTCTGAGTCTAGCTTTTTTCACTTAAC
>PVIC010037323.1:0-18138 GCA_004025085.1 Thryonomys swinderianus | reverse complement strand
TTTTTTTTCCAAATCATATTTATTCCTTCCCCTCATTACATTCCCATACCAAATTCCTTTTGGATATCACAGAAACTATCATACATTCTACAGCTCCTTTACCTCTACAGGTACTTATATCAAAGAAAAGATCTGGTATTTGCATATCTGTGTTCTCTTTATTTCACTTATTAGTGTGTCCTCCAGGTGTCTCCATTTCCACATAAATGAATCAATCTCATCATTCTTTACAACAGAATAATACTCCATTAAAAAAACCACATCTTCTTTATCCAGTCTCCAGTTGATAGGCATTTGGGTTGTTTCCAAGACTGGGCTATCATGAACTGAGCTGCTATGAACAGAGGTGTACATCTGTCTTTCCAATGTGATTTTTAAAATTCCTTTGGGTATATTCCTAGCATGGGGATAGTAGGGTCAAATGGGTCCTCTGGTCCTAGTTTTCTTAGGAATCTCCACACAGATCTCCACAATGGTTGCACAAGTCTACAATCCCACCAGCAGTAGAGAAGGGTTCCTTTCTCCCCACAGCCTCGCCAGCATTTATTGTTGGTTGATTTTGTAACAGCAGCCATTCTTTGTGGAGTGAGCTGAAATCTCAGTGTTGTTTTCATCTGCATGTCTTGAATGATCAGTGATGCTGAACATTTCTTCATATGCTTCTTGGCTGCTTTGACTTCTACCTCTGAGAAGTGTCTGTTCATCTCAGATGCCCATTTTTGAATTGGGTCTTTAAACCTGGGGAGACTTGTTTAAGTTCCTTGTATATTGCAGATAATAGCCTTTTGTCTGATAAACAGCTAGTAAAGACTTTTTCCCATGTTGTTGGCTGTCTTTTAGCAGTGCCAGTGATCTCTTTTGTTGTGCAGAAGCTTTTTAGTAGGATGAGATCCCACTTGTTGAATCTTTCTGCTAGTTCTTGTGCTATAGAGGTTTTATTTATGAAGTCTCTGCCTAAGCCAAGGTCTCCAAGAGTTTCACCTAACCTGTTTTCTAGAAGGTTTATTGTTTCTGTTTTAATGTTTAAGTCACAAATCATTGTGAATTTAGTTTTATGCATGGTGAAAGAGATAGATCTAGCTTTAGTTTTTGGCAGGTTAAAGCCCAGTTTTTGCAGCACCATTTGTTAAAGAGGCTGTCTTTCCTCCATTGGGGATGTTTGGCTCCTTTGTCAAAGATAAGGTGGCTTAGTGTATCTGGGGTTGTGTCTGGATCTTCTAATCTAATCCACTGGTCCTTGGGTCTGTTACTTTGCCAGTACCATGCAGTTTTTTTTATCACAGTGGCTTATAGTAGAGTTTTAAGTTGGGGATTGTAATACCCCCTGCCATGTCATGGTTGCTTAGAATTGTTTTTGCTATTCTAGATCTCTTGTGGTTCCAGATGAATTTTTGGATTATTTTCTCTAGTTTCATGAAGTATAGTGTTGGGATTTCAATTGGAATTGCATTGAAACTGTGTAGTACTTGTGGAAGTATAGCCATTTTGATGATGTTGGTTCTCCCTACCCAGGAACAAGGGATGTCTTTCCACTTTCTGATATCCTTTTCTAACTCATTTTTCAGAGTCCTATAGTTTTCAGAGTAGAGGTCTTTCACCTTTTTTGTTAGACTGATTCCTAGATATTTCATTTTTCTGGTTGCTATTGTGAAAGGGATTGACTCTGCAATTTCTCTTTCAGTGAGTCTGTTGGTAGACAAAGGCTGTTGATTTTTTAGCGTTGACCTTGTATTCAGCAACACTGCTAAATTTGGTAATTAAATCTAGCAGTCTTTTGGTTGAGTTTTTAGGATCCTCTAGATAGAGTATTATATCATTGGCAAATGACAGTTTAACTTCTTCCTTTCCTATCTTTATTCCTTTTATATCTTTGTCTTGCCTGATGGCTATGGCTAATGTTTCTAGTACTATATTGAATAAGAGTGGTGACAGCAGGCATCCTTGTCTTGTTCCTTATCTTAGTGTAAAAGGTTCCAGTTTTTGCCCATTAAATATGATGCTGGCTGTTGGTTTCTCATAAATAGCTTGTATCAGATTGAGAAAAAGTCCATCTATTCTGATTCTCTGTAGGGTTTTGATCATGAATGAGTGTTGGATTTTGTCAAATGCTTTTTCTGCATCTATTGAGATGATAATATGGTTTTTGTCCTTAAGTCTGTTAATATAGTGTATTACATTGATTGATTTACATATGTTGAACCAGCCTTGCATCCCTGGGATAAATCCAACTTGATTGGGGTGTATGATTTTCTTGATAACTCTCTGTATTCTGTTTGCCAGTATTTTATTGAGGATTTTTGTATCAATGTTCATTAGAGAGATTGGCCCGTAGTTTTCTTTTTTGGTGGGATCTTTCTCTGCCTTTGGAATCAAGGTGATGGTTGCTTCAAGGAATAATTTGGGGAGTACTGCTTCCCTTTTGATTTCATTAAAAAGATTGAGGAGTACAGGCATTAACTCTTCATTAAAAGTTTTGTAGAATTCAGCAGTGAAGCCATCAGGACTGGGTCTTTTCTTTGTTGGTAGGTTTTTTATTACATTTTCAATTTCACAGATTGATATCGGGTTGTTTAATATTTTTTTATCCTCTGTTCAGCTTTAGAAATTCATATGTGTCTAGGAATCTATCCATTTCCTCTAGATTTTCCATCTTTTTGGAGTACGATTTGGAAAGTATGTGTTTATTATCCTTTGGACTTCCTCTGGATCTGTGCTGATTTCCCCATTTTCATTCCTTATAGCATGGATTTGAGCCTTTTCCTTCCTCTGTTTGATAAGGTTGGCTAAGGGTCTGTCAATTTTATTTATCCTTTCAAAGAACCAACTCTTTGAATCATTGATTCTTTGTATTGTTCTCTTTGTCTCCATTGTATTAATTTCTGCTCTGATCCTAATAATTTCCTCCCTAGTATGAGCTCTGGGTTTGTCTTGTTCCTCTTTTTCTAATTGTCTGAGGTTCATCATTAGGTTGTTTATTTGTTTGCTCTATTGTCCGAGTGTAGGCATCCATTGGTATGAATTTTGCTCATAGAACTGCTTTCATTGTGTCTCATAAGTTCCTGTATGTTGTACTTGGGTTGTCACTTAGTTGTAGAAACTGTTTAATTTCTTCTTTAATTTATTTTGTGGCCCATTGGTTGGTCAACAGAGTGTTGTTTGGTTTCCATGTGTTTGTGAGGTTCTTGGAATTTCTTTTGCTATTCAGCTCCAGTTTCAGGGCACTATGGTCTGATAGTATGCAGGGCATAATTTTGATTCCTTTGCATTTACTTAAACTTGTTCTATGAACTAGAATGTCATCTATTTTGGGGAATTATCCATGAGCAGCTGAGAAGAAGGTATACTCTGGCTTTGTAGGGTGAAATATTCTGTAGGCATCTATTAAGTCCATTTGCTCAAAAGTTTAATTTAGCTGAAGTATTTCCTTATTGATTCTTTGTCCAGTTGATCTATCAATTTGTGATAGTGGAGTATTGAAGTCCCCTACTACTATTGTGTTCATGGTTATCTGGCTTCTCATGTCCACTAATATTTGTTTTATGTAGTTGGATGCATTTGAGTTTGGTGCATAAATATTTATGATTGTTATTTCTTTCTCTTGGATCATTCCCTGTATGAGACTATAGTGACCTTCTTTATCTCTTTTAATCAGTTTGGGTTTGAAATCTATTTTATCTGCAAACAAGATAGCCACTCCTGCTTTTTTGCCATTTCCTGTGGCATGGAGGATTGTTTTCCAACTCTTTATTTTCAGCCTATGGGTTTCCTTCTGAATTAGGTGTGTTTCCTGTATGCAGCAGATTGTAGGGTCTTGCCTCTTGATCCAATCTGCTAGTCTGTGTCTTTTAATTGGCCCATTGAGTCCGTTGACATTAATGGTTATGGCTGATATGGACATATTCAGAGCTGCCATGTTTCCCTGTTCTTGGTTCTTTTCTTCCTTGCTTTCCCCCTTTTCTCTTTAGTTTCTTGTTTGCCCTGGTGAGTTCACTCTCCTGGGTCTTGTGGGTATGGGATTTTCTGTGTTTTTTCCAAGATATTCTTTAGAATGTTTTGGAGTGCAGTTTTCATATTTGTGAAGTTTTTCAGGTGTTCTTTATCATGGAAGTATCTTATTTCCCCATCTATTCTGAAAGATAGTTTTGCAGGATACAACAGTCTAGGCTGGAGTTTGTTTTCCTGCAATGCTTGAAATACTTCCCTCCAGGCTCTCCTTGCACTGAGTGTTTGTGTTGAAAAGTCTGCTCTGATCCTAATGGGCTTCCCTTTGTAGGTGATTTTCTTCCTTTCTCTCACTGCTTTCAGTATTTCATTCTTGTGTTGTGTATCTGGAACCTCGATAATTGTATGTCTAGGTGCAGACATTTTAACATCATGGTGTTTTGGAGTCCTATAGGCCTCTTTTATCTGCATGTCCATTATTTTTCCTGTGAAGTTTTCTGCTGTTATCTCTGACCACAATTTTTTAAAAATGTCTTTTGCATTGTCTCCTGCTTCCCCAGTGACTCCAATCAGTCTTATATTATTTTTCTTTGAATCATCTAGAAGCTATTGGATTGATTTCTCATGGCCCCTTGTCCTTTTCCATAGATTATGTCTTTCTGGCTCATTGGTTGCTATTCTGTCCTCTAGGTCTGAGATTCGGTTCTCTGCTTCATTCATCATACTTCGCAAGCTTTCATTCTCCTTCAGCATCACCTGGAGCTCTGCTTGAAGCTGTTTAAAAGGTTCCATTGCTTCTGCTATCTTGGATTCTATCACCTTGCTGATCTCTTCTTTAATGATGTCTTTCACTCTGGACAGTATCTCTATTTTGATTTCAGAGATGAGTTCTGATTTCCATTTTACTAGATCTTCTTTAGTTACCATCTCAAAGAATCCTAGTGTTTGAGTTTTAGTTTGCTCTATTTCCCTTTTCTCTGAATTTCCCTGTGGTGGTGATCTTTATGTCTGGTTTTTTGTATATTTCCTCATTTCTACTCTTTTGTTGTTACTAATGCTATTTGTTTAATTCCTTGCCTGATGACATGACAATGTTTGTTACAGGTCTCTTTCTTTCTATTATCTGGGGCCCTTTGGAAGTGGCACCTTCCTGGGCTGTCCTGCTTGAATCTGTAATGATCTTTGAGAGTTCTCAGTTCTGACACATCATGGGAGCTTTTTGAACAGAATAATCACATCATCTTTGTTACCAAAATACAATCAGTGTCAATATCAGTATTAAACACAGTAAATAAAATGGAAAGTTTTGTTAATTTCTATTCTGAAGACTTTGAGCTTATGAGTTACCTCTATGTCTGTATGTCAAAATTTAGAATTGATCAGCAATGTGTATAGAACATGTAGATGATAAATGTACCCCTGAGAACCCTTTGGGTATAAAAGGTCACTGGGGAATCAGGGAGGTAGGGAGACAGGAGGAGAGTGAAATAGGGTTAGCAGGTTTACGAAGATCACCTAGGCCCGAGAACCTCATATATGCCAGTGGGTAACAGAGGATAAAAGGGCATATATAAAACCATACCAACTGTATGCTATAAGACCGTTGGAGACTTTGCTCACCTTCTTATGATAGTACAGATGAAATAGGCAGCCTAAAAGTCTTTTACTTCTGGGTATTGGTTCTGACAGGAAGATAGGAGAGGGTGTGGAGACAAGAGGTGAATAGAGGGATCTAGGAGTAGATGGCAGAACAGAAGCTAGATTCCCTTGTTTTCTATCTTGCCTGGTCTCTCAGCGCGGCTCCCGTGTGGAGGGATGCAGGAAATGGCTCTGGGCTCCTCTTGGGCCTGTGTCATCACATCGCAGCTCTGGGGTGGAGTGGGGGCTGGCCGGCAGACCGCAGTCCTCTGTGCTGGTAATGGCCCATTAAATTTTTATTGTTTGAAAATTCCTTTAGAAATTTTAATCCAAATCATTAAAACATTAGCCATGAAGTACTAGAAGCAATTGAGGTAAAAGCTTTCTGCTGTTGGACTTAACGAAAGATTTCTTGGCTGTAAGCCTACAAGACAGGTGACAAAAGGGAAAACACTCCTGGCTGTGTCCAGATGCCTCCCCAGCCTCATGCAGTCAGGGGGGATCTTTCCAGAGGTGGCTGGACCCAGGGTTCTGACGCTGGGCTCAAGGGTATGTGGTCGCTAGATCAGTTCATAGACTGACTTGTCAGTGCCCTAAACTGGGTGGCCTGGATACAACACAGGGGACAGATGGGGTTTGTCTTCTCCCGGGTGTGCCTGCTCTCGCCTGCCTGCTTATCATGAACCGCTCCTCCTCTATGACACCCCTCGGCCTTGGAGCCAGTTGACAATCGACTAAAACCTCTCAAACTACACCGCAAAACAAACTTTTCCTCCTTCAACTTCAGATCGTCTCTCTTAGCAGTGAGAAAAGTAACACAAGTAGTTTAGCAACATGAGAAGAAAAAACAAGGGTACCAGAAACCACTACTAAGGGGCAAAAAGGCTCATGTGTAGCATATGACAAAATAAGCTGGACATGGTGCACACTGCTGGCTTCCCCAGCTCTCTGGCTGGGGATGTAGCTCAGGGGTACTGTGTCTGCCTGGCAAGCGCAAGGTCCTGGGTTTGATCTGGTACATCAAAAAAAGAGTATATACCTCCAAAAACTTAACAATAAAAGAGAAACAACTTGCTTAAAGAAATGGGCAAAAGGCCAGGAATGTAGCTCAGTGGCACCAAGCTTGAGTTCTATCCCGGTACTGCAAAAACAAAACAAAACACAGAACTTTTCTGGGGCCTGGGATTTGATTCAGTAGTCCCAGCACGTACTTCATAAGTACAAGATCCTGAGTTCAATCTCCAGTACCAAAAAAATTTTTAAAATAAAAATAAATAAATAAATAATGGAGAAAATACTTGAATAGACAACTCTGTATAGGAGCTACATCAGTGGCCAGTAGTACATGAAACGATGCTCCACATTTTTTTTTTTTTGAGACAGGGTCTTGCTTTGTAGTTCAGGCTGGCTCTGAGCTCACTATGTAGTTTAGGCAAGCTTCAAACTCAGCAATCCTCCTGTCTCTGCCTCCCAAATGCTGGGATTACAGGCGTGAGCCATCACACCCAGCACTGTGGTATATGGTATTGATTGCTGGTGGGCATGAGTCTCCATGCCCAGCATTGTATGTGGTTACGGGGGATCGAACTCAGGGCCTTGCACTTGGGAGGCAGGTGCCGGAACCTCTGAGCTAATCCTCCAGCCCACGATGCTCCACATTTTAATCAGTAGGAAAACACAACTCAAAAACCTCAAGCTACCATCTCATACCTACCAGAATAGGTGCTTACATAAGCCCAAATCACAGGTGTTTGTGAGATATGGAGAGAATGGAACCAGTCTGCACTGCTGGGAGGGTCAAGTTCAGGAGCTGCTGCAGGAAACAGTCCTCACGTGGCTGGTAGGAGCTTCACACAGCTAAAAGCACAAGCAGCTGGAGCATGGCAGTGGACAGGCAAGGACAGTGTCCACATGTACCACAGGGCTGTGAAAACAGTGGCCACTTGAACACGGGCAGCAGTGTGCGTGAGCCTCAGGGACACAGAGCTTCTAGGCAGGAAATATTGCCAAATCCAGTAGTTTGAAGCCTTTGACTTATTCTTCTAAGAAACCCAGGTTTCACATTATCCCTGGTTAGATTAAACTTTTCTTCTGTTATGATTTGCTTAAAAAGCAATTCCTCAAGATTTTTTCAAAAATACCCAATTCATTTACAACTAACCAGAAACAGGGATCTCACACCTTTTTAAAAATGTCTGTTTTTCAGTAGATTTCAGGTCAATTTGTCCTTGTAGCATCTACAAACAGGTGATTCAATGTTTGTTATCTGCCAATAATAATTTCAGAAGGGATCTTTTATCTCTCTTATCTCATTTTTTTTTTTTTGAGACAGGGCCTGTCTTTGTAGTTCAGGCTGGCTCTGAGCTCACTAAGTAGCCCAGGCAAGCCTCAAACTCACAGCAACCCTCCTGCCTCTGCCTCTGGAGTGCTGGAATTACAGGTGTGAGCCACCATGCCTGGCATTGGTATTGTGTGGTAATGACCTCTTGTGGGCATGAGTCACCATGTCTGGCATTGCGGTATGTGGTTACCAGGTATCGAACTCAGGACCTTGTGCTTGCAAGAGAGATGCTTGACCCACTGAGCTAAGTCCCTGGTCCTATCTTACCTCATTTTTAAAAGAATAGTTTACAGTACATTAAATTGATTTCACAACTCTTTTACAGGGTTGTAAAACAGTATCTGTCATAAATAACAATTACCCTATGAAGAAGATGATATCTAAGAACTAAGATAGAAAAGGGTAGCTATATAGCAAATGAAAGAAAATTTGATTAAAAATGTAATTTTTCAGGGCTGGGATTTAGCTCAGTGGTTTTGGTATCTGCCTTGCAAATGCAAGGTCCTGAGTTTGATCCCAGGTTTGAAAGAAAGAAAGAAAGAAAGAAAGAAAGAAAGAAAGAAAGAAAGAAAGAAAGAAAGAAAGAAAGAAAGAAAGAAAAAAGTAACTTTTCTTTTTTTGTTTCTTTTTCTTTTTGAGACAGGTTCTTACAGTGCAGTTCAGGTTGGCCCTGAACTCACTATGTAGCCCAGGCAAGTCTGGAACTCAGCAATCCTCCTGCCTCTGCCTCCCGAGTGCTGGGATTATAGAAGTGAGCCACCATGCCCGGCAAAGGTAGTTTTTCAATACATTCTTTTTATTTTTTTACAAATCAGTGATAAATTAATGCAAGAATTCAAAACCCAGTTTTGAAATTCTTAGAAACAAAAGTTACCAAACTTAAGGAATGAATATCAACATATAATTCAAGCATCTTGTTTGCCTTTGTATTTAAATATACATCCTCTATTATAAATTAAACAAAAATTATGAAAGGCAAATATAGCACTACAGTAAAACCTAAGTATCCTTTCATGGAGTTCACAAGATTATGTGCTTTCCATACATATCAGTTTGTCTGTATGGACAAAAACCCGGGTTAGACTATGAACAAAAACTTCCCTCTAAGCGGATCCCAAAGAACCAGGAAATAGTGCCAATGTAATCCTAAAAATCTTAGAGCTGTTTTAGTGATCTCTGTGGAATGGACAACTAGTTGTTTTTTTGAGACAGGGCCTTGTTTTGTAGTTCAGACTGGCTCTGAGCTTATGATGTAGCCCAGGCAAGCCTCAAACTCAGCAATTCTCCTGCCTCTGCCTCCCTCCTGAGTGTGGAGATTTTAGGCATGAGCCACCATACCTAGCTGGACAACTAGTTTTAATTTAGCCTCTTGGCAAGGTGGGACATGAAGGGAGGAGATGTCCATATTACTTCTTAGCATAGTACTTGCTACAGAAAGAAAAGTCAAGATTGGAATGGTTCTGGCTGGGCTAAGAGCATTCCAACACTGACAGTACTTCTGCATGCAGCTGAATAAAAAAAGGGACTTTCTCAGATTAAGCTATCACAGACTGAGCTGCTATGAACACGGGTGTACATATGTCACTATGATATGATTCTTTTAATTCCCAATATTGAATGTGATCATGATTTGTATATACAATGTAACAATAAAGATAAAAATAAATTTTTTTAAAAAAGGACTTTCTCATCAAAGTGTTCTTACATTCTGAAAGGATGTTACTAGGTTTTATAATGCCCATGAAGGAGATTTCAATGGACTCTCTCCACTTTCTCTATTTCTAAATGATGTCAAGCACATGTGCACTACATTCATGAGGTTCCTAAGAAGATGCTCACATATTTTATAATGATCTGACAGCCCTGCAAACTGGAGCACTGCTCAGAGTAATGAATAGAATATGTGAGCCCTAAAAACATTCAGTATGTATGACGGAATACAGGCCTGAACAATTTTAAACTTTCCATGATGGGAAAGGAAAAGAAAAGCACTTTTTTTTTTTTTTTGAGACAGGGTCTCGCTTTGTAGTTCAGGCTGGCCCTGAGCTCACTACGTATCCCAGGCAAGCCTCGAACTCAGCAATCCTCCTGTCTCTGCCTCCCGAGTGCTGGGATTACAGGCATGAGCCAGCATGCCCAGTACTATGGTATGTGGTATTGATTGCTGGTGGGCGTGAGTCACCACGCCCAGCATTGTATGTGGTTACCGGGACCAAACTCAGGACCTTGCGCTTGTGAGGCAGGCACTGGAACCACTGAGCTAAATCTCCGGCCCAAGAAAAGCACTCTAATCTGGCCAGAGTTTATGATTGTTCTTTAGTTGAAGCTGTGAATACATGGTGATATCATGACTGTCCTGTGTTACCTTTATCTAATGAAGGAATTAATTTAGCTCCCTAATATCCCTGTGTGATGTCTTTAGATCTTTCCAATCCTGTCTCTTTCAATTAATGAGAATAAAAATGTACCTATAATTCAGTTTGTCTCTTGCCATCTATACACATGTACACAAATGTATCTACACATACATCTATCTATGCATATGTAACTGTCTTAAGGATTTAACCTTAATAAACTAATTTGGTTAACCCTCACAGAAACCCTCCAGTGTAGATACAAAATACATTTTAAAATGAGGAGCTGGGGTCTCCAGTGGACTGGCAATAGCTCCCAGCAACTTGCTGCAAGCAAGGGAAAGGATTTTCATCAACTCCGCACTGCAATAGGTTGTTCAGTCTAGTGACTCTTCTGTGGACCTATCAGACTCCCTTGTCTGTGCCTCAGTCCTGCGTTTCTACCTTCCCAGAGATAGGAGTCTGGACCTGCTCGTCATCGCGGCTGAGGACTACAGACCTGCCTGGAACCGAGTGCCAGAGCCTCTTTCTCTGTCCCTCCATCCACATTCTCCAGTATTATGGCTCTGCTGTCCCAGAGGTGACCTGAATGGGCTCCCTTGCCTTCTTTCCAGCTGAGTTTGGCCACTGGAATGTCCAGTTACTGTTCAGAAGGAGGGAGGACAGAGGTGGGAGACTATCTTCCCAGCTCCCTCACTGTGGGGTTTCAGATTTCAGATTTTATAGCAGCTCTGCGGATAAGACTCACTTCTTTCCCGTTGCAAAAACCACGGCCTTTCCTCTCTTTTGTTCAGGGCTGGTACGCTGCTTCTGTGACCAGCCCTCCAGCACAGTGCGACGCTCCTGGTTTCTCTACATGCAGGCTATACTCTCTGAAACAGCACTTCTACTAAAGTTTCCTCAAATTTCCTAACTTTAGTGGGTCCTCTGTTTTCTGTGAGAACTCTGTTACAGCTTGGTGGGAGCTGCGTACCTCCTCACTGCCTGGGTCGCTGTTTATTGCCATCCAGTAAATTCCTTCTGTGGCCAGAACTTTGGTGTGTTGTTTCCCTGTGGACGTCTGAGAGTGATAATATGCCTTCGCTTACACAGTGTTTACTGCAGTATTACTGCAGTACTGGACAGGGTTGGTATCTCTGATTCCCATGTCTTGATCATACACTACTCAAGCTCCATTCTCAATGGAGAGGGTCAGTTCAAAGAAAAGAAGAAACTATTCTTTTCTCTTTCTGTATGAGCACATTGGTCTCTATCACTGGGTTGATGTTGCTGGCACTGCTCGTGCCATTGGCTTTACACACGTCTTCACTGTTTGAGGCATAGTCTGTAGCTCCTGACCTGGTGAGAGAACCCAGGACTATAGGACCTGCCTTTTCTTACTGTATTTGGACAATGCCCCTGGATAACTTTCACCTTGCTGTGTTCAAGAAGGTGATTACTACTGCAGAGAGATAACAGCACAGAAATCAGAGGCTGGATTGGAGTAGACAATCTTAACTGCTCTACAGTGCCACCCACCTCTACCACCTGTCAACAAAAGCCAGCAACCCTGGCTTTCTTTTTCAACTATCTGAAAGTTTGCACAAGAAACTCAGAAGGAGTTTCCCATGGTGCCAAAATCTTTTCAGAGAAACACTGGCTTTGTGCACACTTTCTCTCTCAGTATTCTTCTGTTACTGACTGCCCCCACAGTGTTTACCTGCCTTTCTACTTGATTTGTCAAAAACAGATGCAGACTCGGGAGGCAGAGACAGGAGGATTGCTGAGTTCGTGGCGGCTTGCCTGGGCACCATAGTGAGCTCAGGGCCGGCCTGAACTACAAAGCGAGACCCTGTCTCAAAAGCAAAAACAAAAACAAAAACAGATGCAGAGTTAAACCTAGAAGAGAGTAAAATCAATTATAAGTTCTATGATAGGATAGCTATAGGACATGTGAAAACACCCACCACTTTGCCTGTTTTTGACTAATGGGGGATGTTCTACTTATGTTGAGAGTAAATGAGCTCATTCATGCTTTTTGCTTGAAGTGTACCCTACAGCTTTAATAACTTTTAGGCCAAAACAAAAAAATTCACTGGGGCCGGAGATTTAGCTCAGTGGTTCTGGCACCTGCCTCGCAAGCACAAGGTCCTGAGTTCAATCCTGGTAACCATATACAATGCTGGGTGTGGTGACTCATGCCCAACAGCAATCAATACCACATACCACAGTGCTGAGCGTGATGGCTTACGCCTGTAATCACAGCACTCGGGAGGCAGAGACAGGAGGATTGCTGAGTTCGAGGCTTGCCTGGGTGACATAGTGAGCTCAGGGCCAGCCTGAACTACAAAGCAAAACCCTGTCTCAAAACAAACAAACAAACAAACAAATTCGCTAACTGTAATTCACTTAGTGTAACCACTAAGCTAAATCCCTGGCCCTCATGTCTGTTTTTCTATCTGTAAAATGGAGATAATTGTACCCCTATGAGTTTATTTCTTAGATATATAGAACACTAATCTATTAATAATAACATTTTGGGGTTACAAATTGAGCCCAAGGCTTTCACACCTTTTAAGAAAGGTCACTAAGTTGCTGTGGTGGTCAGGCTGGCCTGATCCCATAATCAATGCATATGCAAAAAAATTAGGAACAATGCAACTTTCAAGTATTAATTTATCTAATCAATTATAACATGAAAAGACAGGATAATTTTACTTTGATATATCTATACTGTTATTCTCTGTATTAATATCACATTTTAATGAAATAACTGGGGCTGCCATTTCCAATGTGTTCATTAATTTTGTACTTTCATAATCTCCACAGTTTAGGTCTAAACATAATTAACATGTTGAGTCACACATTTCAGATAACAAATCATCTTAAGTGGTTTTCCCCTTTTACCCATTACCAGTCATTTCTCTTCCTACTCTATTCTTTCAAAACACCTTCAAGGAACATTAAAGTTTTAAAAATATAATAATCAGCTTCATTATATATCTTTAGCACATAATTCCCTCACTTCTTGCACGTGTAGGGAGATCATTTACAAAAACATTCCCATATATTGATTTCTTTAATAAACTGATAGAGTAATGAAAGTAGAAGGGATCTATGGATTCCCCATCTGTGACTCAACTGATTCAACTAAAAAATGTCTCGGGAAAAATTGAGTCCATAGTAAATGTGTACAGATATGTGTCCTTGTCATAATTCTTTAGCCATACAATGGGCAACTATTCACACAACATTCAGATTGTACTGGTATTATAAGTAATCTTGAGATGAGTTACAGCACACAGGAGGACATGGGTAGCTCACATGCAAACACCATGCCTCTTTATGTAGGGGACTCAACCGAGTGTGGACAAGCTTGGTCTGCGCAGGGGCTCCTGGAACCAACCCCCTCAGCTACCGAGGGAAGGAGCCCCAGAAGATGATGGAGATATTCAAGTTGGCAGTAGCCCCAGAAATCATATAAAAGCAAGGGCAGAGGACATACAGGTCCTGTGAGTTCACAGTATGAGACCCAACCACAAGCTTAAAGAGGTCAATGCCTAAGAGGAGCAGAAAGCCCAGCAGCAATAGCCCTTGTGTCAATGTTGTGAACCTTTAACTCTGTGGAACAGAAGCTGCTATACTAGCCAGGGGCCACCAAACCCTGGGCAAATCTTCCATGGAGGGAGACAAAGCTGAATGAATAACTTTAAATTCTTTTAGAAAAGTTTTTCTATGTTGGTAGTTTGAAGTGGGCTTCCAGTCTGAATCTATATTACCAAATACATTAGATAGAGACGCTAGGTCACATAAATGGTTATGCACACAGGATCTAGGGCAAAACTGTCTGAATCCATAGCCCTGGCTCTTTTCACATCTGTAGCCTTTCATGTCTTTTTTTTTTTTTTTTTTTTTTTTTAGTTTTTTGAGATAAGGTCTTGCTTTGTAGTTCAGGCTGGGCCTGAACTCACTATGTAGCCCAGACTAGTCTCAAAATAATAGCAATCCTCCTGCCTCTGCCTCCTAAATGCTGGGATTATAGGTGTGAGCCACCACACCTTGCATTGTGATATGTGGTACTGGGGATGGAATTTGGAATTTTGCGTTTGCCAGGAAGATGCCAGAACCACTAAGCTAAATCCCTGATATTCATGCCTGTTTTTCTATCCAAAATGGAGATAACTCTACCCCTATGAGTTTATTTCTTAGATATACAGAACACTAATGTATTAATAGTAACATTTTTGGGTTAGAAATTGAACCCAAGGCTTTCACACTGAGCTATCTCACCAGTCTTTTTCATTTTGAGAAGGGTTAAATTCCTATGGTGGTTAGGCTGGCCTTGAACTTTTGGTCTTCCTGGCTCAATCTCTCTGGGATTATAGGCATGACCCTTTGCCTGGCTACATTTTTATTTTTAACTGAAGGAAACACGCTCAGGTTCTCCTCTTGCAAGGATAGATCAAACATGAGGTATCAGAGGACTGTTGGGTTTTAAGAAATGGCTAATTCACCTTATTAACCTAATACCTGTCACGCTGAGACCTAGTGTTCTGGGAATTCAGTGGTGGGGAGGAGCTGACATCTGCAAAGATATCAGGTTCCTAGTACACTCTGCACTGCTGTAACAGAATATCCCCAAGTACATGACTCATAATGAGCAGAAATTTACTGGCTCACAGACACAGAGACTGGGAAGTCTCAGACCCAGATGTGAGCATCTGGGTCATCCCAAGGCAGAAAGAAGAGGAGAAAGGGGAGATGAAGAAGCAGAAGAACAAGGAGCAGGAAAAGGAACAGAGAAGAAAGGGGGTGCAGTAGTTTTTGGGCACCTAATACCGCTTTCCATTCCACTTTTAGGCTTTAAGGCTACGTCAATCTTCGTACTTTGAACACAAGACTAGATTTTAGGGTCATCGCTGTTGGCTCTAAAAGAGCTTATCATTTTTAGTACCTGGCTAAAAACTGGTTCGCTGAAGCAAAGGCAATTTGGCCCTCCTTCCTATGAAGGAGGACTGGGGAAGTAGTCCTGGGTAGTCATTCCAGCCTTTTTTCCTCTTGGGAGCAGCACTGACAAGCCAACAGGAGTTACTGTGGGAACTTCCCGATCCCTCCCAATACCTTACAGAGAGGAAACCCAGAGCACATCAGTCTCAGGCTGGGCAGGCTTCACATGGATCTGGGAGACTGCTCTGAACTTCTGTAGTTAGAGAGGAAGTTTTCCTTGCTCTCTGAGATGCGGCAGGCTGTGCGCATCACTGAAAGCTCTAAAAGGTTCACCATCACTACCCTAGACTGGTTGTGCCTGAGGCACTTCTGCTGATCTCAGGGTCACCAGCTGATGGCAGTGTTGGCAGACTGACCAATCAGATGCTGCATTCTGAAGGCCGAGTACACACATGGATCTGTAGGGTTCACAGGATCCTCTCCTTTTGCAGGCAGGAGGTGGCTCACTAAGAACTGGTGGAAGCTATAGATCACATCCTTTAAAAGCAATACAGATGTCTGCATTGACTTCAGGTCCCTCAAAAGTCACTAATGGATGGATTCCAGCTTAAGGACTTCTACAGCAGAGATATGAGGACCAAGAATAAATTTAGGTTCTTGGTTTTCTTCTTTGAACTACAAACAACTATATTCTGGTTTCCCTATTTTTTTTACCCCACAATGTATTTAGGGCTACAAGGACATTTTAAAATATATTTTTCTTTCTGTTTCTAGATTTATGAGATGTCATTATACTGGGATAATTTCAATTACCTGTAGAACTATGTGTCATTGAAAATTTCTTTTTTTGGCTAATCATCAGTTACTCATCTCAATTTTCTGTTCTTAGTACATTTGGTACTTCTGCTTTCTTAGTGTTATTATTCTTTTAGGTTATAAGAACCTGATTGTATTAGCATATAAATCTGCAAGAATAAAATATTTAATGTTAAAGTCCCAAAACACAAATAACTCTTGTAAGAAACAAAATATAACTATTCACTATTGCTGTAGTTTTATCAAGATAATTTGAAATTTAATTTACAAATGTTAAGCAAGGTTTTATTCACTACTTGTTTTATAGCTATAAAATTACCTTTTTTTATTTAAGAACATAAAAATGGTTGTGACTTATCTGGTAACTTTTCTCTTGGATCTAGAAAACAATACTTTCAGCTTTCAAACTTGCTTTGCAAATTGCACATTCTTAGAAATAGTAGAAGTATTTTATATTATCTGAATACTAACGAACAGTACTTCTTAGTGATTTATAACTCTAGGAACTTTATAATTTGATTTATGAACAACTTTCAAATTCTCCACTGGTAGTTCATACAACTGAGCAAATTTTCTGGCTAAAGGAATCTGTATTTTGCTGCATGATTAATCCTATACTCATTGTGGAAACTATACAAGAAAATTCTATTTAGTTGTGGATAATAAATAATTACTTCCCCAAACCTGTCAGCACAGCATTATAGATGAAATCAATTATATTGATGTTATTAAGCCCTAAACTCAGCAGACTTTGAAAATTCTATAATGGTTGCAGACAAAAAAAATTTTTTTACAGCATTATTATGGATTTTGTAGCCTTGTAAACCCACAGGACAACAGTTTTAGTTGGGCTTTAAAACTTCTAAAATGTTAATTTCAAATAACTCTTATTTGAAATATTTTTTAGTATATGTGCTGCCAAAGCGAGCACTTGAAATATTTTTTTTTTTTTTTTGAGACAGGGTCTCACTTTGTAGTTCAGGCTGGCCCTGAGCTCACTATGTAGCCCAGGCAAGCCGCTGCGAACTCAGCAATCCTCCCGTCTCTGCCTCCCGAGTGCTGGGATTACAGGCGTGAGCCACCACGCCCGGCACTGTGGTATGTGGTACTGATTGCTGGTGGGCGTGAGTCACCACACCCAGCATTCTATGTGGGTACTGGGATTGAACTCAGGACCTTGTGCTTGCGAGGCAGGCGCCAGAACCACTGAGCTAAATCTCCAGCCCTTGAAATATTTTTTGATTCCTTTAAATTATTTTAAATATCTTTATTATGGTAACATGAATACAAAATCCTTTTCCAAGATATATTTCCTGAAAATAATATTTCCTATTACTGAAAACTACAATTATTTTCCCTTTGTAAACTTCAATACTAAAAAAAAGAAAAAAAAAGGCAGGCTGGAGATTAGCTCAGTGGTTCTGATGCCTGCAGGGTCCCTGGTTCAATCCTTGGTAACCACATACAACAATACCCAGCGTGGTGACTCACGCCCACCAGCAATCAGTACCAAAATCCACAATGCTGGGTGTGGTGGCTCACACCTGTAATCCTAGCACTCGGGAGGCAGAGGCAGGAGGACTGTTAAATTTGAGGCTAGCTGGGATGCTTAGTGAGTTCAGGGGTAGGCTGAACTGCAGGGCAAGACCCTGTCTCAAAAAAAAAAAAAAAAAGGCAATAGCAATTCATTCACATTATGGTTTTCCTGATTTTAGTGGCAGGAAATCATTGGATTTCTAACATTACATTGATGAGTTGGTTTTTTCCAGATGCTATAGCTCCTTTGCCTTTCAATACATACATGTAATTTACTAGTTCAAAACCAGTGTGATTTCTAATAATGTATTGTTAGAGTTTTTCTCATCTAATCTTTTTGCCTTTTTTAAAAAAATTTTTTTTGAGACAGGGGCTTTGCAGTACATGCTGGCCCTGAGTTTACTGTGTAGCCCAGGCAAACCTCAAACTCAGCAATCCTCCTGCCTCTGCCTCCCGAGTACTGGGATTACAGGCGTGAGCCACCATGCCTGGCATGTGGTGTATGGTACTGATCGCTGGTGGGTGTGAGTTACCACGCCCGGTATTGTTGTATGTGGTTACTGAATTTTTATGTGATTAGAGAAT
>PVIC010037322.1:0-18138 GCA_004025085.1 Thryonomys swinderianus | reverse complement strand
AATTCTCATTTTTATCCATATCCCTACCCACTCCCCCCTCCTCCCCCCTTATACATGCTCTTTTATTTTCTTTCTGAATCTTATTTATTCTTTCCCCTCATCATATTCCCACACCAAGTTTCCTATAGAAATATTCCACTCTATAAAAGCTGTCCTACTTTCTAGAACTCATTTGCATCTACAGGTGTTCATGGCATTAACTCTTCTTAAAAGTTTTGTACAATTCAGCAGTGAAACCATCAGGACCAGGGATTTTCTTTGTTGGTAGGTTTTTTATTACATTTTCAATTTCCCAGATTGATATCAGGTTGTTTAACATTTTTTTTTTTCTGAGACAGTGTCTCACTTTGCAGTTTAGGCTGGCCCTGAGCTCACTATGTAGCCCAGGCAAGCCTCAAACTCAGCAAGCCTCCTGTCTCTGTGCTGGAATTACAGGCGTGAGCCACCATGCCCGGCTGTTTAACATTTTTATATCATCTTCATTCAGATTTAGAAGTTCATATGTGTCTAGGAATCTATCCATTACTTCTAGGTTTTCCATCTTATTGGAGTACAAATTTGCAAAGTATGTGTTTATGATCCTTTGGACTTCCTCTGGGTCTGTGCTGATTTCCCCATTTTTATTCCTTATAGCATGGATTAGAGCTTTTTCCTTCCTTTGTTTGATAAGGTTGGCTAAGGGTCTGTCAATTTTATTTATCCTTTCAAAGTACCAATTTTTTGATTCTTTCATTCTTTGTATTGCTCTCTTTGTCTGCATTGCATTAATTTCTGCTCTGATCCTTATAATTTCATTCCTAATATGAGCTTTGGGTTTGTATTTGTCCTCTTTTTTATTTAACTCTTTGAGGTTCATCATTAGGTTGTTTATTTCAGTTTGCTCTACTTTCCAAGTGTAGGCATTCACTGCTATGAATTTCCCTCATAGAACTGCTTTTATTGTGTTCCACTGGTTCCTGCATGTTGTACTGGGGTTGCCATTTCATTGTAGAAACTGCTTAATTTTGTCTTTAATTTCTTTTGTGGCCCATTGGTTGGTGAACAGAATGTTGTTCAATTTCCATGTGCTTGTGAGGATCTTGGGATTTCTTTTGCTATTCAGCTCCAGTTTCAAGGCACTATGTTCTGATAGTATGCAGGGGGTAACTTCAAATCCTTTGCAATTACTTAAGCCTGTTCTATGGACTACCATGTGATCTCTTTGGAGAATGATCCATGAGCAGCTGAGAAAAATGTATATTCTGACTTTGTAGGGTGAAATATTCTGTAGGCATCTATTAAGTCCATTTGCTCAAAAGTTTGAATATGCTCAGGTATTTCCTTATTGATTCTTTGTCCAGTTGATCTGTCAATTTGTGACAGTGGAGTATTAAAGTCCCCTACTACTATTGTATCAGTGGTTATCTGGTTTTTCATGTGCAGTAGTGTTTCTTTTATATAGCTGGGTGCATTAGAGTTTGATGCATAAAAATTTATTTTTGTTATTTCTTTCTCTTGGATAGGTCTCTGTACAAGAATATAGTGACCTTCTTTATCTGTTTTAGTTAGTTTGAGTGTGAAATTTATTTTACTTGCAAATAAGATAGCCACATCTGATTTTTTACAGTTTCCTGTGGCATGGAGGATTGTTTTCCAAGCTTTTATTTTCAGTCTATGTGTTTCCTTCTGAATGAGGTGTGTTGCCTATATGCAGCAGATTGTAGAATCTTGCTTCTTGATCCTATTTGCTAGTCTGTCTCTTTTTTTTTTTTTTTTTTTTGAGACAGGGTCTCGCTTTGTAGTTCAGGTTGGCTCTGAGCTCACTGTGTAGCCCAGACAAGCCTGGAACTCAGCAATCCGTCTGTCTCTGCCTCCCGAGTGCTGGGATTACAGGCGAGAGCCACCATGCCCAGCACTGTGGTATGTGGTATTGATGGCTGGTGGGTGTGAGTTTCCATGCCCAGCATTGTATGTGGTTTCTGGGGATCGAATTCAGGACCTTGCACTTGCAAGGCAGGCGCCGGAACCTCTGAGCTAACCCTCCAGCCCTAGTCTGTCTCTTTTAATTGGCCTATTGAGTCCATTGACATTAATGTTTAAGACTGATATAGACATATTCAGGGCTGCCATGTTTCTCTGTTCTTTTTTTTTTTTCCCCTTTCTTTTTTTAGTTTCTTGTTTGCCCCAATGAATTCACTCTCCTGGGTCTCATGGGTATGCAATTTTCTGTGTGTGTGTGTGTGTGTGTGTGTGTTTTTTTTTCCCAAGGTGTTCTTTAGAATGTTTTGGAGTACAGGTTTTGTATTTGTGAAGTTTTTCAGGCATTCTTTATCATGGAAGTATCTTATTTCCCCGTCTATTCTGAAAGATAGTTTTGAAGGATACAACAACCTATATTGGAGGGTGTTTTCCTGTAGTGCTTGCAATACTTCCTTCCATGCTCTCTTTGCATTGAGTGTTTGTTTTGAAAAGTCTGCTGTGATCCTAATGGGCTACCACTTGTAGGTGATTTTCTTCCTTTCTCTCACTGCTTTCAGTATTTCATTCTTTTGTTGTGCATCTCAACTTTGTTAATTATATGTCTGGGTGTAGTTGTTTTTATGTCACAGCATTTTAGAATCCTATAGGCCTCATTTATCTGAATGTCCATTTCTTTTCCTGTGAAGTTTTCTGTTGTTATCTCTGACAATAGCTTTTTTATGTCTTTTACACTGTCTCCTGCTTCCTCAGTGACTACAACCAGACATATTATTTTCTTTGAATCATCTAGAAGCTGTTGGATTGATTTCTCATGGTCCCTTTCTCTATTCCATAGATTATATCTTTCCTGTTCATTGGCTGCTATGCTGTCCTCTAGGTCTGAGATTCAGTTCTCTGTTTCATTCATCCTACTTCACAAGCTTTTGTTCTTCATCACCTGGAGCTCACTTGAAGCTGTTTAGAAGGTTCAATTTCCTCTGGTATCTTGGATTCTGTCTTCTCGCTGATCTCTTCTTTAATGATGTCTTTCACTGTGGACACTATCTCTATTTTGATAACAGAGATGAGTTCAGAGTTCCATTTTACTAGATCTGCTTTAGTTACCATCTCCAAGAATCCTGATGTTTGAGTTTTAGTTTGCATTTTTTCCATTTCTCTGAATTTCCCTGTGATGGTGATCTTCATGACTGATTTTTGTATATTTTCTCATTTCTACTCTTTTGTTGTTATGAATGTTATTTGTTTCATTCTTTGCCTGATGACAGGGCAATGATTTTTGCAGGTCTCTTTCTTTCTATTATCTGGGGCCCTTTGTATGTGGCACCTTTCTGGGGTGTCCTCCTTTAATCTGTAACAACCCTTCTGAGTTCTCAGTTTTAACACATCATGGGAGGAATTTGAGCAGAATAATCACATCATCTTTGTTACCATAATACAGCCAGTGCCAATATCAGCATTACACACAGTAAATAAAATGAAAAGTTTTGTTAATTTCAATTCTAAAGACTTTGAGTTCATGAGTTACCTCTATGTGCATATGCCAAAATTTAGAAATGATCAGCAATGTGTATACATCTTGTAGATCATAAAGGAACCCTAGAACCCTTTTGGGATAAAAGGTCACTGGGAGATCAGGGAGGTAGGAAGACAGAAAGAGAGTGAAATAGTGTTAGAAGATGTATGAAGATCACCTAGACTCGAGTACCTCATATATGCTAGCTGGTAATAGAGGATAAAATTACATATATAACACAGTACAAACTGTACACCGTACGACCAATGGAGTCCTTGCACACCTTCCTATAATAGTACAGAAAAACAAACAGGGCAGCCTAAGAGTCTTTTAATTCTGTATATTACTTCTGATATGAAGATAGGAGATGGTGTGGGTAAAAGCAATGGATACAAGGATCTAGGAGTAGATGGCAAAATAGAAGCTAGATTCCCTTTTATTATTATTATTATTACTATTATTATTATTATTATTATTATTATTATTATTATTTATCTTTCCTGGTTTCTCAGAATGGCTCTGGTATGGAGGGATGCAGGAAATGGCTCAGGCTCCTCTCTGGCCTGGGTCATTCACATCTCACTTCTGGGGTGTGTTGGGGGCCGGCCAGCAGGCCTCAATCCTCTGCCCTGGGGATGGTGCCTGTGGGTACCTGAGTCTCTCTTCAAGGCTCTTTGGTGGAGCGGGCTGTTCATCAGCCTCAGTCCTCCAAGTCAGGAATGGAAAGGAGCCTGGGGGTACCCGAGTCTCCAGGATGGAGCTGGGCCAGTCGGCTGACCTCAGTCCTCTGTGCTGGGAATGGAGTGGTGTTAGGGGTACCCACGTCTCTGGGGTGGAGCAGGGCCAGTCAGCAGGCCTCAGTCCTCCAAGCTGGGAATGGAATGGCGCGCAGGGTTACCCGAGTTTGCAGGGTGGAGTGGGCCTGTCAGTAGGCCTCAGTCCTCCAAGCTGGGAATGGAATGGCATGCAGGGTTACCCGAGTTTGCAGGATGGAGTGGGCCTGTCAGTAGGCCTCAGTCCTCCAAGTCAGGAATGGAATGGCTTACGTGGATGCTTTTGAGAGTAGTTTTTCAATCTCAACAGTGAATTTGAGGATTAGTGGTTGAAGAATTTTCCAAAAGATTTGTAGAACTGAGTATTGAATTCAGACAGACATGGGCTTTTCTTAGTCAGTATATCTTTTATATCACTTTAATTTCATTGTATATTACTGGATTATCAGTGTTTTTAAATCTTAGTTCAGTTTTGGTAATTCTTAAGTATCCATGAATCTATCAAATTCTTCTGAACTCTCTAATTTATTGATGTAAAGTTTGGAAAGCAGTTGCTATCATCTTGATTTCAGCATTGTCTCTTGTGGTTTTCCTTTTCCTTTTAATTGCATTAATTTAGGCCTTTCTCTCCTTTCCTTGTTAGACTAAGGATTTGTCTATTTTGTTTATTCTTTCAAAAAACCAACTCTTTCTTTCATTGATTTTTAGTATTACTTTTTATCTCAATTGCATTGATTTGTGCTTCGATATTTACACAGTAGTTTCCTTCCTAAACCTAGTTTTGAGTTAGGATTATACTTGTTTTTCTAGAAGATTTAGGTATATTGTTAGGTTACTCATTTGGGCTCACTTTGTTTTGGTGATGTGGGCATCCACAGCTATAAACTTCCCTCTTAGGATTGTATTATTTTTTTAATCATTGGTGTAGTAGAAAGTATTAGTACATTTGTAGTATATGTAGCTATAAAATTATATGCATTTTATAAAGCCACATTTATCAAAGCCTGAAGTCCAGTAAACTCAACTGCAATTATACATTCAAAGGGTTTTGAAAGATAACCACCATTTGCCTCAGCCCTTAAATCTACAGAGGAGGAAAAATCATAAAGTTCCATAATATAAAATCCCTAGAAGAAACTTAAAACATGTTTTGTAATTATAGAATTAGTGTCTTCTCTTAAAATAGTCAACTAATTTTAGAATCTCCATGGAAATTATGACTACATTATTATAGGAAGTTGAAACTATGAAAAGTTGCAGCTCAGAAAACAAGGGAGTAGCAAAACTATAGCTAACTATGATCCATCTGCTTCCAAAGTATTTACACTACTCTATACAATATCTAAATAATAAATTTATCATTTCTTTAGGCTTCATCCTAAATCATGTATAAACCCATCAAAATTAAAAAAAATAGACAAAAAAATCCAACATGAAGATAATTTTGCAAGTATTTAATGTGTGCCTGTTAGGGGTATAAGATTTTTCCAAAACAAATGTATGAAATATAAAGGATTATAATAGAGATTTTCTATCCTTTTCAGAGGTGAGGTAAACATAATTTCTGACAATGTAAGCATAATAAGTCCTGAAAAATGTAAGTGTTACAGTGCATGAAGAGAGAGAATTAAAATGGTCTAAAATGACCAAGAAATAGAAAGACTTCTGGGTAGAAGAACTTAACCTGTGACTCAAATGACTGCAAAGATAGAGGTCAGATTCAGAGGTCCTTAACTCAGTATCGATGGAGCACAAAGCTTCAGGGAGCAAGAAAAATCATATGAAAATACTTCAGAGCATTTTTCATGGAAGAAATACATGGACTTCAGCAAATTTTCTACTATTTCTATGACTAGGAAAACATGAAGAAGCACTAAAGTAAATAAAGAGGCATGAAAGAGAGTCCAATTATTTTCTTCTTTCTTTATTTTTGTATTTGCTTTTCTTCCCTCATGACACTGTTCAGGTAAGGCAAGGTCAAGCCTCTCCAGGGTACCAAGGAAGAGGTCTGTTTAGTATATTAGTCCATGAGTGAGTTAATTAATCCCCAATAAGAACCTACAGAGAGTCAAGTATCAGGACTAGGGCAGTATCAGAGCATAAGAGTTGGAGCTGCAGCCCCAGATCTCAAGAACTACATGTTTCTTTATTTCTTCAGTGACATAACTATTGAAAGGTTACAG
The DNA here is from genome assembly GCA_004025085.1 of Thryonomys swinderianus. Taxonomy (NCBI): domain Eukaryota; kingdom Metazoa; phylum Chordata; class Mammalia; order Rodentia; family Thryonomyidae; genus Thryonomys; species Thryonomys swinderianus. The sequence goes on along the minus strand of PVIC010037322.1, from coordinate 11,710 downwards.
CATTCTTTAGTTCATAGCAGTTACAGTGTGTTAGAACCTCACCAGGACATGGAAAGACAAAACACCTGCTGCATGACTTTGTTAATGCTGCTCATTTTAAAATAACTGTGGCCTGTTATGTGCATGTCCCTGAGAGTGAAGTCAGCAGATGTCCTCAGATATCTAGGTTTTGAGTCTAAACAAAAATGGTACCCCCCAGCCAGTCTTGAACTCATTATGTACTCTAGTTCAACTCTGAACTGAAGACCTCCTTGCTTTATTCACCTGTATACTGGAATTATACCTCCATATACAGCAGAAAGAGAGACTTTTAAAATGTTTTTCATGTCTTACTTTAAAATATACATTCATGAAAAGTAGCAAAGTCAGTAAATACAGATCTTGTGTATCATCACCCCTTTCCCACAATGACTATATCTCAGATAATCACACCATAATATCCAAATCAGAAATAGCTATAAGTAGCACACCAGGTTTTAAAAAATATATTTAATATGCCCTTACAATGTAATTATATATACAAACATTATGGAATGATCAAATTAAGTAAGCTGATTAGCATATCTATTTTATTGATGTAACAAGAAGAAAGTATGAATGTGGCCATACCAAAAAAAAAAAAAAAAGGTTCTTGAACAGTGGCTTCAAGTGTTATGCCACAGTGAAGGGCTTCTTATGATGGAAAAATATATGAAGCCCAAGTCATTCAAATAATCTCACATTCCAGATGAAGGACTTTAAATGATTTTTACATCAACATTTTGAGGTAGTGTACTTCACTAGATGCTCAGAGCAATTCATTTCCATGTGTCTAAGAACTCTTCAGAAAGCCTGCAAGATACTTAAGATTAGCTGCTGCTCCTAATATTTCTTTGTTATTCTATGAAAGAAAGTAGTCATCTCAATGCTGAGCATTTAGAAAATATCTGTTGCATGGAAAGTATCTATTGAAGACAATTATTGAATAGTCCTGAAAAAGATGAGTATAAAGCACAGGACAAGAGACCTGCTGCCTACTTTGAAAAGTTCTCCTGCCTGCACTTGGAAAAAAACATCCAAGTAGCTTGTCTCACTCGCTTCCATCTTCAATCCTCTGCCACTCTTCCAGTTTGTTCTCTGAATGTCTGACAATTTCTTGGCTTATGTTTTTCTTGCACAAATAGGATTATTGAACATGAGATTTGAGATTTAATATAGAACCTGTGCTCTCAGAAAATTCAAGAGGTTTCTGAGAGAAGTAGAATCTTTGTGGTACAAGCAAAACACGCAGTTGTGCACTCAATCAAGCAGCTTGGAGGGAAATTCCTGTACTCTTCAAATATCCCTTGAGTGTTCCAGTGAAGCCTCTGTTGAAGCCAGACCTCCTGTGAATAAATAGGCAACCTGACATGTAGAAAGTCAGACATGAATACAGGCCAGGTTGCTAACAGACATCTGCCTAAATTTGCAGTCACATCTGATTGTCTCCCCCTTTTTGAGTTAACCAGGGCATTAGGTCACAACACCTTTAAGAGTTAAATTGCCTTTTTAAGAGCAATTATAAAAGTGCTAACAAAAAGCTTCAGGTTCAGAGAATCAGTGTGCTTCTTTTATTTCTCATTGTACCAGATTTCATTTCATGAATTCTAATTTTATACAATGAATGAAGAAAACGCTTTTTTTCACAGCTCTAAAAAAAAAGTATGTTTTTATATCTTCTAAAATTTCTGTTTTGGAGGGTTTTTGTTTGTTTTTGAGACAGGGTCTCACTTTGTAGTTCAGGCTGGCCCTGAGCACACTATGTATCCCAGGAAAGCCTCAAACTCAGCAATCATCCTGCCTCAGCCTCCCAAGATCTGGAATTACAGGTGTGACCCACCACACGCAGCATCTAAACCTTCTTTAAATAAATTACTTTAGCTTTTCTATTGAATTAGCATAAAGCAAATCATACATTCTCTAAGTACATAGAACATTTTGCAATAAATGGTATATAAGATAAAATGTTAGCTATAATTAAGAAAAAATTGGGCAAAAAATCCTGAAAATGTCAATTTACTATCTCTCTCTCTCTCTCTCTCTCTCTCTCTCTCTCTCTCTCTCTCTCTCTCTCTCTCACACACACACACACACACACACACACACACACAACTTAACCTGATTTCTACATGGATATACAGAGGAAGAAAAACATTGGAGAAACTCTGGAAAAATCGACTAAAAACACCTGTAATTAGAAGATGTGAAGGACATGCATCCTGATGCAACCAGTCAAACAAATAGAAAAGAATCATAAGGACTTATACTTTTCCATAGTTCTTTGCAATGCTCAAATTTTCATTAAAGCAATTTCCTCATCTTTATTCAATCAGTATATATTGAACTGTAATATCTAGTGAAGTTACAGAAATGAAAGAGACAGATCTATTGGAGCTAGCTCTTAATATCATATGACAAAGATTGACAGAGAAATGTTTCAGGCATGTGACAAAGAGGAAGGAGTAGACTTCTTTCCTCACATAAACTGAAGCAATATTTACAAAAGAAAAGTTGTTTTAGTTTGGTCTTATTCTTAAAAGAAAATACTCTAGTCTTGAAAAACAATGACATTCTAGGAAAAAAAGAACAGCACACAAAACAAGATTTAAAACAAATCCTGGAACAGTATTAAATATGGATTTGATGGGATCGAGAAAATAAAGAGACAAAACAGAAGAGTGAAGAAGGGAAAGACAAAGGAGAGAGAAGGAGGAGGGTGAGAGAAAGAGCAAAATGCATATCTCCAGAGGAATAACTAATGAGATTCTTGGAAGAATGTTTTGATTGATGAGTTCTGTATTACAGACCATCCTTATTTCAGTTAATATTATACTGTGTATAAGATTAAAAGTTTCAAAAAGAAGAGGATGTCCTTGAAGTTTGCTGAAGCAATGCCAATAAATTGTTCTTATACCACAAAGATAAACTAGTTCAGCTCAAAAAAAGAGAAAGTTCAAATTTTAGGAAGTAAAATATAACCAGAATTTCTTAAAATATAACCAGAATTTCTTAAAAAAGGGAAATTAGTAATATTTATATTGTTAATAATATAATACTACAATAACATTGTACTACAAATACAATTATAACAAATATTACAAACAAAATTATATTACAAAATGCAGAACAGAAGTGGTTCTAAAAATAGATTATGTCTTTCTTTCTCTTGTTAATGTGTAAGAAGGAAATCAAGAATCTGCAAAGATCTCTCCTAATGTTTGTAACTGAAGATTACCTGACAGGAATTTCAAAAAATAAAGTGGCAGCTGTTAATACAATTCTTTACTTCTTTTCACGTTTTTAAAAGTACAAGATAATTCTAAATAGCCAAAATTATAAAGTTCTATTTTGGAAACATGACAAAATACATTCAAACAAACATGCCTGCAGAGGAAGCAAAAGATAGCACATCATCTGTCAGTTTTGATAACCAAGACGGAGGTTATCAAAATGTAAACTAAGGCAATATGAGTTTAGGAACAGAAGATACACAATCAAAACATATGAAAATTGCAGAACCAGACTAAGAAGGTGACTAGAAATAGGAGGAAAAGGGAATAGAAGGAGCCAAAACTCTTTCCAGAACTCAATCTGGGTGGGAATTGAAGAGATTTCTGCTTACATATTAAGTCAGAGTGTATCACTTACATTCCTCAAAACCTTCCAGTTGCTCCTCTCTCACCAAAGCCCTGATTGTGTCCCTTAATCTGCTTCCTTCACTCTATACAGGCCACATTAGCATCCTTTCTGTTCCTCAAATATACCAAGTGCTATGGTCTGAATATAGTTTGTCCCTGCAGGGTCAAGCACTGGAAGTGTGCTCCTCAGTGTAGCAATACAGAAGGGAAGTGACTTTTAAAGCTCAGCACTAAAGGGAAGTTACTGAAGGCATTGCCATCATAAAGAATTAAAGCTGTTCTCCCTTGGTTAGTTCTTATGAGACTGAGCTTTTAGAAAAGACTGAGACTGGCCAATGAATCACTCTTTGACTTCTTGTCTGGTTTCAATCAAATTGAATTCTGGAAAAGACTTAACTTTTAACTCTTTTGCTCAACATGCACTGCACCATGATATTATCTGCCACCTGATACGGGCACCATGCCTTTAAACCTCCACAGCAGTGAGCTAAGTAAACCTCAAGAGCTTCATTACAGCAGTGAAAAATGACTAATACAGTAAGCAGTAAGTTTTATACTGGTTTTTCATTATTTGGAAAGTTTCTCACTCTAATACCTACTTTAGTAATACTTTTCAATTAACCTAAGTGTCAATTCTTCAATAAAACCTACATTTACTACCCTTGATAAATGTCAGCTTGTCAACTACTCCAGTCCTCCTTCTCCACTTCAATTTTAATTGGTTTTATTATCTTCTACCAAATAGTGTGATCTTATGTATTAGTCTTACTTTCTATTGTCTTACTGTGGTTGAGCATAGAAGAGAGAATCTTTGGAAGATGAAATACTTAATTTTTTAAAAAAAATAGCTCAGCTTGTCGTGTCCATGGGCATCTGGATAGCAATTCACAGTGGATAGGAAGATGTAGTACTCTAGAAGTACATAGAGATTTGTGGAGTAAGCAATTAGAAATCATAGCATACAGGGTAAAGCCAGGACATAAACCCAAAATATAAACAAAGAACAAAATAAAAGGTAGATAATAGAAAATAGGGAAACTGATGTTTTGCAAATGAGAAGGGAACCAACAGATGAAATAACAGATGAAAGGAGGAAGGAGAGAGAATGAAGGTGGAAAAGAATTAAGATATCTTACATCCATAAATTAATTCCCCACATTAAATTAATTATTATATACTGAAAATATGTACTAATAAAAACTAAGAGGCCAGATGGTCCCTGGGAGATCCACTCTCCCTGGGTGAGTCTTTGTAAGCCCAATGGAGACTGCACAGTGACTTCCATAGCCTGCAAGGAGCCCACTTGCCATCAGACCCAGGCCACCTGACACAGGGAGCTTCATCCATCCCAGGTGGGTCGGGGTAAACCCTGCAGAGGCCGCCCAGGGACTTTCACCACCTCCAAGCAGACTGCCTGCCACTAGACCCAGGTCAGCCACCCCTGGGACACCCATCCACCCCAAGCGATTCTGGTCTACCTGCCATTGGATATAGGCCAGGAACCTTGTGGGAGCTCCATTCCTGTTTGCATGAGTCTGGGTAAGTGCCACTTAGGTTGTGCAGTGATTTACAGTGTTTGCCAGCAAAGCAGATATAAGAAAATATTCAAGAACCCAGAAACAAAGATCACCACCTAAGGGGTATTCAGGGAAAAGGGAAATAGAGCAAAATGAAGCTCAACCTCCAGGACTCCTTGAACTGGTAATAAATGCAGATTTACTAAAATGGAAATCAGAGCTGATCTTGGAGATGAAAACAGAGATGCTGTCCACAGTGAAGGACTTCATTAAAGAAGAGATCAGGAACATCATAGAAGCTCAGATAACAAAAGCAATGGAACATTATAAAGAGCTTCAAGCAGAGGTACAGGTGATCAAAAATGAGAATTAAAGTTTCTGAGGGAAGATGAATGAAGCAGAAAACCAAATTTCAGACCTATCAGACAGACTCACAGCCAATGAACAGGAAAGGAATAACTATGGAAAATGTCAAAGAACCATGAGAAATCAATCCAACAGCTCCTAGATGACTCAAAGAAGAGTAACAGAAGGCTGACGGAGTTAGTGAAGTAGCAGGAGACAGTACAAAAGACATCAAAAAACTGTTTACAGATACAATGGTAGAAAACTTCACAGGGAAGGAAAATAATTGGACATACTTGGGCTGGAGCGTTAGCTCAATGGTTCCAGTGCCTGCCTCGCAAGTGCAAGGTCCTGGGTAACCACATATTATGCTGGGCATGGAGACACGCCCACCAACAATCAACACCGCATACCACAATGCCGGATGTGGTGGCTCATGCCTGTAATCCTAGCACTCGGGAGGCAGAGACAGGAGGATTGCTGAGTTTGCGGTGGCTTGCTTGGGCACCATAGTGAGCTCAGGGCCAGCCTGAACTACAAAGCAAGACCCTGTCTCAAAAAGCAAAAAAAAAAAAAAATAAATAAAAAATTGGACATACTGATAAACAAGGCATATGGGATCCAAAAGGCCATTAAAATAAAAAATCTACACCCAGGCATATAAATGTCAAGTTAGAGAAATCCAACAGAAGAACAAAATAATGAAAGCAGATGGGGGAAAAAAAAACATACAAAGGGAAGCCCATCAGGATCAGAGCAGACATTTCAAAACAAAAACTGAACACAAGGAGAGCCTGGAGGGAAGTGTTTCAAGCATTGGAGGAAAACAACTTCCAACCTACACTCATATATTCTGAAAAACTATCATTCAAAATTAATGGAAAAATAAGATGCTTTCATGACAAAGAACACCCAAAGAACTTCTCAATTACAAAACCTGCACTCCAAAACATTCTAGAGAATATCTTGGAGAAAAAAAAAAAAAAAAAAAAAAAAGGTTACACACTCATGAGACCTAGCAGAGTGAATTTATTGAGCAAGACATGAAACAATAGAAAGTGGAAAAGCAAAGACTAAAAGATCCAAGATTAGGATAACACCATGACAGGTAAAAATCAGGCCGTATCAGTCTTAACCATTAATGTTAATGACCTCAATGGGCCAATAAAAAGACACAGACTGGCAGAATGGATTAAGAAACAAGATCCTACAATAAGCTGCATACAAGAAACACACATAATTCACAAGAAAAGCCACAGACTGAAAGTAAAAGGATGGAATACAATTCTCTACGACTTATAGGAATTTATGGGATAACATGAAAGCAGTTCTATGAGGGAAATTCATACCAGTAAATGTTTATACCAGGAAAATAGAGCAAACTCAAAGAAACCAACTAATGGTAAACCTTATTCTACTAAAAAACGAAGAAGAAAACAAACCCAAAGCTCATACTAGGGAGGAAATTATAAGGATAGGTCAGAAGTTAACTCAGTAGAGACTAAGAGAACCATACAAAAAATAAATCAATGAATCCAAGAGTTGATTCTTAGAAAAGATTAACAAAATTGACAAACCCTTAGCCGACCTTATCAAACAAAGGAAGGAAATGTCTTTAATCCATGCTATTTAAAATGAAAAAGGGCTGGATTGGAAGGTTAGCACAGTGGTTCCAGGGCCTGCCTCGCAAGTGCAAGGTCCTGAGTTTGATCCCCGGTAACCACATACAATGCTGGGTGTGGAGACTCATGCCCACCAGCAATCAATACCACATACCACAGTGCCGGGTGTGGTGGCTCACACCTGTCATCCCAGAACTTGGGAGGCAGAGACAGGAGGATTGCTGAGTTTGAGGCTTGCCTGGGCTACATAGTGAGCTCAGAGCCAGCCTGAACTACAAAGGGAGACCCTGTCTCAAAAAAAAAAAAATGAAAAAGGAGAAATCACCACCTGTCCAAAGGAAGTCCAGAGGATAATAAACACAAAGTTTGAAACATTTGTATTCCAATAAGACAGAAAATGTAGATGAAATGGACAGATTTCTAGACATATGAACTTTCAAAGCTGAATGAAGAGGACAAAAAAATGTTAAATACCCCAATATGAATTTGTGAAATTGAACATGTAATAAAATCTATTGACAAAGAAACTTCCTGGTCCTGATGGCTTTACCACTGAATTCTACAATACTTTAAAAGAAGAGATAATACCACTACATTTTTATGTCTTTTATATTGTCTCCTGCTTCCTCAGTGACTCTAATTAGTCTTATATTATTTTTCTTTGAGTCATCTAGAAGCTGTTGGATTGATTTCTCATGGCCCCTTATCCTTTTCCATAGATTATGTCTTTCCTGCTCATTGGTTGTTATGCTGTCCTCTAGGTCTGCTATTCAGTTTTCTGCTTCATTCATCCTACTTTGCTAGCTTTCGCTCTCCTTCATCATGATCTGGAGCTCTGCTTGAAGCTATTCAAAAGGTTCCACTGCTTCTGCTATCTTGGATTCTATCATCTCACTGATTTCTTCTTTAATGATGTCTTTCACTGTGGCAAGTATCTGTGTTTTGATCTTAGAGATGAGTTCTGATTTCCATTTTACTAGATGTGCTTTCGTTGCCATCTCCAAGAGTTCTTGTAATTGAGTTTCAGTTTGCTCTATTTCCCTTTTCTCTGAATTTCCCTGTGGTGGTGATCTTTGTGGTTTTTTTTTTTTTTTGGTATATTTTCTCATTTCTATTCTTGTTGTTACTAATGCTATTTGTTTAATTCCTTGCCTGATGACATGACAATGTTTGTTACAGTTTTCTTTCTTTCTGTTATCTGGGGCCCTTTGGAAGTGGCACCTTCCTGGGTTGTCCTCGTTGAATCTGTAAGGTCCCTTGAGAGTTCTCAATTCTGACACATCATGAGAGGCATTTGAACAGAACAATCACATCATGTTTGTTAGCATAATACAATCAGTGCCAGTATCAGTATTAAACACAGTAAATAAAATGAAAAGTTTTGTTAATTTCTATTCTGAAGACGTTGAGCTCATGAGTGACTTCTATGTCCATATGCCAAAGTTTAGAATTAATCTGCAATGTGTATACAACATGTAGATCATTAATGTATTCCAGAACCCTTTGGGAATAAAAGTTCATTGGGGAATCAGTGAGGTAGGGAGATAGAAGGAGAACAAAATAGGCTTAGCATATTTATAAAGATCTCCTAGACTTGAGAGCCTCATATACTACAGTGGGTAACAGAGGATAAAAGGGCATATATAAAACAGTACCAACTGTATGCTGTAAGACCGCTGGAGACTTTGCACACCTTCTTATAATAGTACAGGAGAAGAAATAGGGCAGCCTAAGAGTCTTTTACTTCTGGGTATTGGTTCTGACAGGAAGATAGGAGAGGATGTGGAGACAAGAGGCGAATAGAAGGATTTAGGAGTAAATGGCAAAACAGAACCTAGATTCCCTTGTTTTTTTATCTTTTCTGGTCTCTCAATGGGGCTCTGGTGTGGAGGGATGCAGGGAATGGCTCCGGGCTCCTCTTGGGCCTCTGTCAACACAATGCAGTTCCAGGGTGGAGTGGGGACCAGCCAGCAGGCCGAAATCCACCATGCTGGTAAGGGTGTTTGGGGTCTGCAACCTGAGTCCTGTAGCTTCAGGTCTGGCTGGAGTTGGGACCGTCCGGCAGGCCAAAATCCTTCAGGCTGTTAACAGCATCCAGGCTCTGTGACCTGAGTCCTATAGCTTCAGCTAAGCGTGGCTATATTTGTATTCTTATTTGAAGAAAAATACCTATATTTTAATTAGTTATGAAAGAAGAAAGATACTGCTAACTGTGAGGACATTACCAAGTTGTGCGATAGAATGAGATGTGGAAGAGTGGAGAAAAGGAGGATTTGAGTTTCTGGTAGTGCTTCTTTGCTGGAATGTTTTTGGAAAAACCATGTTTCAGTGAACTATGGGTTAATAGCTTTTCTTTTAAAATATAATTCAGGGGGCCGGAGGGTTAGCTCAGTGGTTCCAGCGCCTGCCTCACAAGCACAAGGTCCTGAGTTTGATCCCCGGTTACCGCATATAATGCTGGGTGTGGAGACACGCCCACCAACAATCAACACCGCATACCACAATGCCGGACGTGGTGGCTCACGCCTGTCATCCCAGCGCTCAGGAGGCAGAGACAGGCGGATTGCTGAGTTCGCGGTGGCTTACCTGGGCACCATAGTGAGCTCAGGGCCAGCCTGAACTACAAAGCGAGACTCTGTCTCAAAAAGCAAAAAAAAAAAAAAAAATCAGGTGAGACAGCTGAAGGAACTACATGTACCTGTTTCCAGTAAATATTTGAATTAATTTAGGAATCTATTGCTAACAAATTTTGAAGCTTATTGATAACTGGACTAGAGCAAGAGATTTAATTCTTCTGCAAGACAAATTGACTAGTTCTTGAGCTATTCTGCTTTCTTAGTTGAGACATTCATTTGTTATTACCCAAGAAAAGAGACTTATTCCCTTTTTAGAGTTTGTACTTTGCTTAAGATTAAGATTTCCTCTGGCTGGAGATTTATCTCAGTGGTTCCAGCACCTGCCTCACAAGTGCAAAATCTTGAGTTCAATCACATAACCACACACAACAATGCTTGGTGTGGTAATTGATGCCCACCAGCATTCAGTACCACATACCACAGTGCAGGGCATGGTGGCTCATGCCTGTAATCCCAGCACTTGGGAGGCAGAGACAGGGGGATTGCTGAGTTAGAGGCTTACCTGGACTAAATAGTGAACTCAAGTCCAACCTGAACTACAAAATGAGACCCTGTCTCAAAAAAAAAAAAAAAAAAAAAAAAAAAGATTAAGTTTTCTTTTGCAAACTCAACTGTGAAGTAAGTAGGAAAAGGTCTGGAGAGAAAGCTGTTCACTAGAAAAAGTTTGAAGGTGATAAATGTAGGTAAATAATATTTAGCTTATTCATATCAACTTTCTTGAGAAAGAATGGGTTGGCTTGGGTGTAACCCCGAGTAGCAAATGCTACTCCTCAGAAAGGAAGACTCCTTGAGGGCCTCATAAACATGCAAGGAGACTAGACAAAAGTTAGGGAAAAATATATGTTAATATGTTGATATATTACTCAATATATATTAGAAAAAGATCCTAAGTTGATATGGTATTCAGTATATCGATATACTCTGATGTTGGTGTCAGTATCTACATAGACTATATTATAGTGAATAATATGTTGAATATACCTAGAATATGTTTTTGAATAAAGTCATATATCTGAATTTATTTCTTTATAACTGATCTCTCAGCTATTCTTTTCAGCCTTGTACATGGATATAACTTATGTCATTTCTGTATAGAAAGGAAAATCATTTTTTGTCAAATACGCACATGTGTAAAAGTAAGTTAAAAGAAGTCCTATTTATGTTCCCCAGTGTTTTGGTGCTTTGGAATTGTAATCAAACACAGCTAACCAATAACAAATCCAAACATTGGGGAACATAAATAGGACTTTATTTAAGTTACTTTTGTAAACATTTGTACAACTTGTTTTTTATAGGAAGTGTATAAATATAGAAAAATACATGAAAGTATAGAGAAAAAAATTTGTTATTAAAAGACTTTCTATTTCTTGGGATGAGTTATTCTTTTTTTTTTTTTTTTTGAGATAGGGTTTTGTTTTGTACTTCAGGCTGGCTCTGAACTCACTATGTAGTCCAGGCAAGCCTGGAACTCAGCAATCCTCCTGTTTCTGCTTCCCAAGTGCTGGGATTACAGGCATGAGTCACCACATCCAGTACTGTGGTATGTGGTATGTAGTATTGATTGCTGGTGGGTAGGAGTCTCCATGCCTAGCATTGCATATGGTTACTGGGGATCAAACTCAGGACCTTGCGCTTGCGAGGCAGGCACCAGAACCACTGAGCTAACCCTCCAACCCGGGATGAGTTATTCTTAAACAAATCAATTTACCTCCCGTTTCCTCCTTATTTGCAAAAATTATAGGAACAATCTTTAAATGTGATTTACATAGTTTTCTCCTTCTTACGTACTATATTATCCACCTATTATTCCCAACACTCATTCCCAAACTTGAAGTCACAAATCCTGCTTATCTCCCACAGTATTAAATTTGAACACTTGGACTTGCTGTTCAGCATCCCCCATGATCCTCGATATCTAACTTTTTCCCTTTGGC